>CBVK0100043185.1:0-38616 GCA_900067695.1 Picea abies
GGAAAAGAACTTCAGGATCTTGTTTCAGTTTGGGATAAGATATGATCTCGTGGAAAAGTAGGAAGCAATCTAGAGTTTCTCCCAGCACAGCGGAAGCATAATACATTGTTGCATGTTCTGCCAGATGTGAAGCTATATGGATTCAGAAGTTGTTGATCGGCCTATTTGAATTAGAGAGGAGAGAAACCTTGATCCTATGTGACAACCAAAGCTGTATAAAGATGACAGAGAATCCTGTATTCCACGACAGGTCAAAACACATAGAGTTCCGATATCATTACATCTGTGACATGGTGCAAAGAGGAGCCTTAAAATCTCCAGTACATTAGCATGGATGAATAGGTTGCTGATGTGTTGACCAAGCCACTATCTCATATCAAGTTTGAGTACTTTTGAGATAATTTTGGCATATTTTGAAAGGACCCTCCTCGAAAGGGGGAGTAGATGCTGAGATGAGGAAAGGACCCTCCTCGAAAGGGGGAGTAGATGCTGAGATGAGACATCTCTTGCTTCCGACCTAATGGTTGTGACGTAAAGCAAGATGATGTGATGTGACTAGAACTGTTCTTCCAACTGGATAGTTGTGACATAAGGCCAGTCTAGTATCATGCTTCTGACCTGATGGTTGTGACATAAAGCAGGAGGAGTACCTTTCTTCCGACCTGATAGTTGTGATGTAAATAAAGATGATGTGTGACTAGTACTATGCTTCCAACTGTATAGCTCTGATGTAAAGCAAGTCTAGTACCCTGCTTTCGACTTGATGGTTGTGACATAAAGAAGGATGTGTACCTTGCTTATGACCTGATGGTTGTGACGTAAAGCAAGATGATATGATGAGACTAGCATTGAGCTTCCGGCTAGATAGCTATGATGTAAAGCCAATATAGTATTCTGCTTCCGACTAGATGGTTGTGACATAAAGAAGGACGAGCATCTTGCTTCCAGCTTGAGTGTTGTGATGTAAATAAAGATGATGCAATGAGACTAGTACTGTTCTTCCAGCCTGATGGTTGTGACGTAAAGCTAGTCTAGTATCTTGCTTCTAGCTTGAGTGTGGTGACGCAAGATGATGAGATGAGAATAGTACTGTGCTTCCAGCCTGATAGCTGTGATGTAAAGCCAATCTAGTATCTTACTTCTAGCCTGAGTGTTGTGATGTAAAGCAAGACATTGAGATGAGATGAGTACTAAGATTCCATCTTGACAGCTATGACATAAAGCCAGTCCTGTATTATGATGAGCTAGCCTCGTGTTGTGATGATGATGATGATGATGTATCAGTTTTTATACTAATAAATAGTGATGTAGATGATGATGACATTCCTTTGAGAATGATGATGTTTTTGATGAATAAAACTTCTGATGATTTATAGATATGCCAGTCAGTGTTCCAAGATGATATTGATGATGTTTTCCTCTCACCCACTTGATGTTGTTGATGATAAATGCCTCTCTCTCTCGCATGATGCTACTGAAGAATACCCTTCTTGTTAAGGGGGAGTGTTAAAATAATGTAACTGCAAAGTGTATTCTTATCATTATTTGATATATTATTCATTGGATCAATCCCCATTGCAGATTGATCTTGTCATTTATTATAAAGGACCAAATCCCCTTTTGTGGATTGGTCAAAAGATAATTGTAATAGGCAGAATAAGAATTCATCCCCAAAAAATATTAAAGGGGTGCTGAATTATAATAAAGGTGGTTATAACCACCCAATTGGAGAAGTTGGCCCTGCTAGTGAAGAGACACTTCACACATGTCAGTCTAATATAAATAAGGAGGCTAGTGCCTCACTTAGACACAAATCACTTGCTCATTTCGTGAGAAAATTTTTGGATCTGTGGTTAGAGAAGAAGGAGATAGAGTGGTGCATATCTGGGAGAGGACTTTCTGTATTAGTTTAAGAGATCTCTTGGCATTGTATTGGCTATCTATATTAAGGAAGTTTTGCTGGGTTTTCTTCCCCTAGAGGGTTTTCCAGGATAAATGTTGTGTCTCTTGTGATTATGTATTTCTCAGTGATCTTGTCTTTATTTTGTTGTTATCTATTGAAATGCAAAGAACTATAATAATGGCATAAACATTAACAGAGCCAAGGGACAAAACAACGCATAATGAGGAAGAAACAATCCAACTCATAGTGCATGAAAGTCCAAGCTTCCACATTACACCAGATATTTTTCATCTCTAGGAGACCATGACACAAATACCTCTTAAATACTTGGCACAGGTAGAGTTGGTCTTAGATAAAATACCAACTAAGGCACTATACAGGGTGCAAGTCAATGTCACATGGGAAGTGCAATCATGATCCAAGGCAGATATGACAGAGACAGAAGTCACAAGATATTGAAAATACATGCTACAAATCATGGTAGATCAGGTCAATCTAGAGACATAGGAGGAGAATCATTGCACATATAACCTTGTGTAGAATTTCAAGGAAGTCTTCACAAAGATTTTGAATAGTGTGTAGGAAGCCATGAGAAACACTAAAGAACATATTCAAAATAGTGCATAGACACTTGAAGGGTACAAGAAGGAGATCGAGGAACTCAAAGAAAAATTAACACAGACAACTCCTCACAAAGTCACAACTGAAAGTGAATAACAGACAACCCTACAAATAGATATGATTGAAAGAGAATCCAAATACATCACAAATGTTTTTGATATAACCGCGCACTTGTGGATGGTTTTGGAGGAAGACGAGAGGGTCCAATAGTTGGACTAGAAAGAGGATATAATAAATGATACAATACAGGAGTTGAAGCAGTGAAAAAAATATACGAGTATCACAGAATTCTTGAATGGAATGCATGAGATGAATACCTTATAGGAAGACTTAAAAATGACGTAGATAAACAAGCAAGCAAGATAGGCCTAGTTGGATCCCCTCCAAGAGAAAGAAACGTAGATAATTTCAGAATTGAAGGATGAAAAGACAAGGATGGCAGATGCAAATACACAAAATTCAACATTGTTGCAAGAGAACATAACAATGCATATGGCTGAGGCGCTAGCAGATAAAGTTGCACAAGTGAAAGAAAAGGGGAAGGAACTAGAAAAAATGTTCCACAACTTGGAGAAGGTTGTACATGGTGTGTACACCACCTGAGTGTCTTGGGATGAGCCACAAGTCAATGTTAGGGGCCTGTTGGTGTAGGCCTATTTTTGTAGAAATATTTATTTTGGGCACAGGCCTATTTTGGAAGAGAAGGTCTATTTTTGGAGCACACACCTTAGGAGGTAGAAAATTAGCATGCATAAAAAGAAGGAAAAGTAGCATGAAAGAGAAAACACATTGTGGTTTTCATGTAGAGAGGCCTAACCATGTTAGGCTTAGGGTTTTTGACATTATTGTAACATATATAAGCTAATAGAGTAGTATAAATAAAGACATAGGAGGTCTAGGTTGAGTTTTGTTGATTATTATGACTTCATGGGTTGTTGATTATTGTAAAGTCAGTTGGTATTTTGGTTGAGTAGAATAAGATAGTTTTTTAGGGTTACATCATAGGATATGGAGCCTAGTGTGATCTAATCAGTCTCTTAGAGGGTACTTATTCTCCTTTTTTATTCTAATCCTGAAGATGTAATGTGCGCAACACAAATTTTGTAGTAGAATGAATAATAAAGTAGAAGAGACAGATATTTGTGAATGTAGCCCTAGGGGGGGGGGGGNNNCCCTAGGGGGGGGGGGGGAGATGAACCATGGTAACTATAATGTTCTAATGTGTTTGAATAGATATTTAATGTTATGTTCTGAATCACATGCATAATGAATGGTTAAATATTATTATAATAGCATGCATGCATAGTTTAATGATGAATGAATCCTAGAAGTAGATGAATGAATAATGATGTTAGTTCATAATGGAAATAACCAAAATAAAGTCCCCACTCCTTCCTATAATGAAAACACCTGACTATTGTAGTCCCCCATAAAGCTATCTCAGGTGAGATTGCATTTTTCACTCTGCGTACAACATTTCGTTCTGGTCTACCAGGAGGGTCGATAGTTTTGAGTGTTTTTTTGGGAACCTATTTGAAATCATAACCTAGTTCAACCCAAGTAACTAACACCAATGGTGGTGGTGGTCAAAATGGAGGGACATGTGCCAATAATTGGAGAATTCATTAAAGGATTCTTCACCAATATTTAATACTTGCAATCATGCACATTACCAAGGACACCACCAGATGAAAAGGAGCAAAGGGAGAAGACAACAACAATATAAGTTGCGAACATTAAGATTTCATAGCTAGAATGCATAAGGATGTGTGACGAGAGCACATATATTTGGACCCATCTCACAATGAATCCAGAGATGAAGGTGATTTAGGATAATGTAATGAGTGCACAGGAGAAGGCCCAACAAGCTAATGAGAGCATCGATTCTCTTCCACCAGCTGAACAAATGACAACAATTCTAGCAAACAGACAGTTGTACAATGAAATATAATAGATGAAGGGAGAATAAAATATTATAACTCAAAAAGTGGATCCCTTGTAGGAAGAATCACTCAGGGTAATAGGGGAGTTGACCACTACACAAGGCACAATGAAGAAATCAATGCACAATAATAAAGAGAAAATCATGACTTTGACTTTGCAGGTCATAGAGAAAATTTTGGGGAAAGAAGAAGAAGCAAGAAAATATGTTCAGATAGCCTAGGAGACTCTCAAAAATTTTATGGATGCATGGAAGAGTGTGAATCAATAGGCTTGAGTGGATCGGGACAAGCCACACATGAGTGTCGGGGGCCTGTTGGATAGGCATTGGGAATTCAGTGTTGAGGAAAGTTCTAAGTATGAAGGAGATGTGCAACAACAAAAGAAATAGGAGGAAGAAGGAGCGAGGTGTGCAATAAATGTGCATTCAATATCATATTGCACAATAAAAGAATACTTAGTATCAAATTAGAATCAAGAAAACAAGAATAAGGAAAGGATAATAAAGAAGAAAGATAAATCAAGTGAAAAGGAAGAACAATAGTTTTGCATGAAAAAATAGAGAGACATGTAAAAGAATTAAGAACAATAATTCTTACACCCATTCAATGGTTTTTTGTGTGTATTGGTAAAAACCAAGGTTCAAAAACAATTCACCAACAAAACCCTCAAATACCATCCCTGTCAGCATCACCCGCAAGCAGGTGTTACGAGGAAAATATCTCTATGGCATGGGGTAAACCACACCAGATGGAAATGACTTCAGAAATCAAATCTAATATCAAGTATTATATATAAACAAATATGCTAACAAGACAAGATAAATATCCTACCTCGTCCAAAAGTTCGATGAAGTCCATCGTTGAGCACTTGACTCAAAGCAATACACCTACAACTTGTCCTCAACAACCAAGATACACAAACATATGGTGATAATATGTAAAGTTAGCACATTCAAGAGCATTATCCATCAATATTCATAACAAATATGCCCATGGAATAACAATTCAAATATTTGCAAGACATTAATTGGACGAGAAAAGAGTATTTATATTAAAATGTAATGAAGAGAAGTGTATGAATGACAAACGTTTTTTTCGGCATGGTTCATAACCGAGAAGCTAATTCCCTTCCAGCTGGGCCTCCACCACTTCAATCCTCCACCAAAGGAAATCTCATATAAGAGAGACAATGAGGTCCTCAATCAAGTAGGGAAGAGCTTGGGGGTTGAACAATGTGTTTAGACTTAAAAGGATAAAGGGATGCAGACTCAATATAAAGTGAATAATTTATCCATGGTAACTTTTCTCTCAAAGTTGAATTATTCTCCTCTTTTCCATAGCTTGGATATGGCCCATTTATAGCCTTCAAATGGAACTAAAGGGCTAAGTCAAAACATTTCCAATTATATGGAAGGTCAAGGATCATGGATCTCGTGACATGTCATGGAAACCCAACACCATTTTTTAATTTTTGACACAAAACCCGATGTATGCAGGTTGTAATGGTGCAACCTATGTATAAGCATGATTTATAATAGTTAGGGAACACATATGTGGAAAATTATTATTTGTATCTCTGGGAATTGCAAAAATGGACTTCAAGTCTATGTAGGGAAATGGAAAAGGCCTTTTGAGAAAATATTCATAGGGTTAGGAAAATATTTCTATAACAACAGGTAAAGTCTCACCTGAGGTATCTATGGGAACTATAGGAACCAAGTTTCTGTAGTGATGAAGGGATGGGAGGAAGTCATTATAATCATCCTACTTAGCATTAGTTCATTATACATTATATCATTTGCACACCATCATAATAACATGTAACATATTAATAGTAACCAAACATACATTATATGTGCATAATAAATAGAACAAAAAACATATCAGAACACATAGACACCATGATTTAACATGGCTCACCCAAGATAGGGTACATTTGCAATGACAAAATTATTATTATATTATTCAGAATCATCTATTACAAAATATGCACACTGCGCTCGTACATTATTCCCTTTCCATTCTCTCTCTGTCACACTTCACTACTTTATTACATTCCTCTTTCGTTCTGACATAAATTTCTCACTTTTACTCTCTAATATTAAGCTTACAATTCACTACCTATCTATGAAAAAACCCTTACATATTTATACAATTACAATAGGGCTTATAACTTTTCGATGGACCAAAATACCTAACGAATTGCAATGATATTTCTTCCTTTGTCTGTGTTGATCCCTGAAAGTGCAACAAATACCTTTCATTCTTTTGTGCATGCTACGTAGTTTCCAAAAATGGTCCCCAAAGTCCTGTCCAAACAGGCCCCCAACACTCACTTGTGGCTTATCCTGAGCTACTCAATTCTTTTGTTGTGCTCCCTTCAATGTCACAATGAGCTTCTCAAAAGTTTCCTTTATGGTTGTAACCTTCTCCTTTGCTTGTTCTTATTGTGTCAAAATTTCCTCTGTTGTGTGCATGGTAATGGGAGGTCTCCAACTTCTCTACACTATCTTGCATTGCTTTTTTAACTATGCCTTGTACAATTGTAAGTTCTTCTATTACCGAAAATTGTTCCTCTTTTAGCGGCTCAATATTCTGTGTGAGAGTCTGTTGTTCAACTCTAATTTGTTTTATCTCATGGTTCAACTTCCTATTCTCAACAATTTCATTCATCTTCTTTGTTTGTGGCATAGTGTTCATTATATCTTTGATATGTTGTGCCTTCCCTTATGCAATCTGTAGCCTTTGTTACATTGATTGTAACTTTTCATTCCCTAGAAGTTGATTCCACAATTGTGTACTCTCTTCATATATCTCTGTGCATTCCTCATTCAAGATCCTAATTCTCTCTATGATTTTCATGGTTGTCTTTTCTCATTACTCCCTTTCTTCTAGTCAAGTACTCGGTGTTGTGAGAGATTCCAAGTCAACAATTTTGGCACAGAAGCCCTTAATGGATTTTCTTATCTTCATTACTTTCTCTTCCAAAGGATTATCTTCTATATATGCACATATGGAATATTTTTTTATACCTCTTATATTTCCTATTTTAATCTCTCTATTTTATACACAGCATTGTCCCATTCTAGAATGTGTTTACTATATTCCGTCTGTAATGCATCATTATCTGCAATCACTTTAACCAACTCCATATTATTCGATTATGTGTGTAACTATATCTATTGCATGACACTTTTTTACAATCTGTGTAGTAGATTTGATGGTAACTATGACAACACAAAATCAATATGGGTTAAGGATTTCACATGCTCCTTCATTTGTTTCGTGGGGAACTATATGGCCCCTTGTTATATCTTCAAAAAATGGTGTTATAATGATGATGGTGGTGGTTGATATGTTTTCGGTTGTGAATATAACGTCTTTTTTTTACTCTCTATCTATTCCTCTTTTGTCATTCGAATTGGTGCTATCCTAGTTGATTCTAAAATTTGGCGCAATGTAGTTATTTTCACGTGCACATTCATGTGCATTTCCTACTATTATTGCGTATCTTGTAGAAATTCTTCTTCAGATACTTCTTTTTCCTAATATCCAACCTATTCCAACTCATTCTGTGTTAATTCTTGGATGGATACTTCCTTTGAGGCTTTACTCTTCTTGTGCTTATGTGTTGATCACTCCTTTGGATGATCCATTCTCTTTTCTCCGATTGGAAATGGTGTTTGAGTGTCACCTACACCATTACCTTGTTATTATTATTCTTGTTCTTCTTCTTGATCCTTCTTTAGTTGTTGCATATACTTCTATATTGTTTCTTTCAATAGGGTTTTCCACTCTCCTTCCTAGCCATTTACAATTTATATATTTCCTATTTTTTCAACCCGTAGTTTGTCGGAAACCATTACTAACCCATATCCTTCTTTTCTTGAACACACATGTGGTGTGTCCATACCTTGAATCATTCAATTTCTTTGTATACTTCAATTATATAAGGTATAATGCATGGTGTGTCCTGAATGCATTTTAAAATAGTCTCCTTATAGATGTATAAGGTGATGTTATCTTACATATGTCTATTCTTCTGCATGGTATGCCACAATGAAACATACCTTTCTACCAAGTACAATTTATGCATACCTTTTAGGAACTATGTTTCTTTCAGCTCCCTCTAAGTGACTAATGCAATAAATATTAATAAACATTCATAATGGAACTCCATTCCTTTCTCATATGATTCCCTGTAGTCAGTTAAGAATTGGTTTACCAAAAATGTCTCCCAGTTCATCATCACCCCTAATGCACACTTTTATGTTGCTTCTATTACTCTTGCTAGAACCTGGTCTTTCTGACATTTCCTGAGTAACTTACAAGTGAACAACTATGTCTCAAACCTTAAAGGTATCATCATTTATGCTTGCAACATCTAGTTCACACACTCCCTTGTGTGTGGCATATTTATGCTTCATCATTTTTTCTAAGGATTTCTCTCAAGTCTTGTCTATGAATAATGGTAGTGGGTCTTCCCTTACTAATGAAAATCTTGTAATTCACTTAATTAATTGGATATTGATTGGCACTGGACTATCTAACCATAGGAAACCTCTATGGATATAAGTTAACAACAAATTGATGTAGATGTTGATATATGCGCTTCTGGCAAAATGTGGGATCTCCAATAGGTTCAATATGTATGTTCATTACAGTCCTATTTTTGACTCCTATGGATTGATTGTGACTACAAGTAAATCTGAGTTGGATTATGTGTGTAGGTAATTCTAGGGTGATAACTCTAGAAAACTCTTTAGATATGCAATATCATGGCCTGAAAACCTCAGGCTTCCTACTGCACCCAACACATCTCCCTCCATAGTGACTCTAGGTGGAATCATCTGTGTAACAAGGATGTAGTTTGGCTTCTTAGGTACTCTGACTTTCTTTCTTGATGGATTTCTAGGTGGCACATATGATCTAGGAAATTTGATTGGGTCTCATGCCTCTACTCTCGTGGTTTCTTCATATACCTGTGTTGTTTCCTACTTCGTGCATGGTTTCTTTTTTTGTGATGTGGAAGCTCCTATATTGGGTGGAACCATAAATTTCTATAGTTCATATTTGTATGAAACTCACTTGTCTCTTTCCTTTTTAAGCTCTATATATATGTTCTCGTCGAATGTCAAGAAACAATAACCTTTTATTGTCGTCCATTGTCTTATGTTATAGGTTTTTTTCAGTTGTTTCATTCCTCTTCGTGCAAAAATTCTTAGTCCGATCCAATTATGTTCGCATTCAATTCTCATTTGGACTCTGCATTAACTTCATATTATTCGATGGATCATGGTCTATATTTTTCATCCTATAAAAATCACATCGTCGCTTTTCATTTATGACTACACATTCCCACCATATCACCATGATGTTTTCTCTTTAATTTTGTTCCCATCCTCTATGCAGGTCTTTATCCTGGTCCTTTTTTTGTTTTCTGTGCATAATTCAATTCTCCTTCATATGTTCCTTCGTCTTTCCTTTTTCGTGAAATTTTCTTGTTCATATTTTTTTCTATTAATTTAACTCTTTGAACAATTCACGATTCATAACTTCAAGACTCTTGTCTCTTCAAATGTTTATTGAGACTTTCTTCAATCTCTTTTATTTATTTTTCTTTTTCTATAATACATATACTATGGTACACATACTACATAGTCATGCTAGTGCATGGAAGCATGATTGTCCCTATATAGTTTTAGTTGACTATCATTGACCGATCCTTCCATGATTTACCCATTCAAATTATCTAACTAAACAACACTTGCCTCTATCACTGATATTATCACATATAGACCCAACTAATGCATTTGAAACTTTCTAGGGTACTGCAAAAATTTATTTTCATAGAGAAAAACTAAGTCTCCCATCTATAACTTCTTCTATTTAATATATCTATCATGCCATGTATTTTTGCATGATTTTTGAACTTGCCTATGAAATCCTATGCAGAAGAGGTCTTCCTCTAGTTCCACTAATTCTGACAGTATTTTCTCTATTGTTCCATAATCTGCGAGCTTTGTCAGCCTGACAATTTGTAGACTCGACACTATGAACTCCATAGGCATAATTGCTTCATGGCCACATACTACTCAGAATGGTGTATGTTCTGTCAACTTCTTACTTGTGGTCCAATATTCCCATAATGCTACAACAATTCTTAGGTCCCAGTTATCTAGACTTACATTACATATCTTTGTCAGTGCATGTTCTAGGATCTTGTTAAATTCTTCCACTATTACGTTTACCTGAGGATGATAAGGGTGCTCTTATGATGATAAATATGAAATTATTTTATCAAAGAAGAAATTATTTTATTCAAAAAATGGGTTCCCTTATCATTGATAAGGATTCTCAGACATTCAAACCTCGTAACAACATTCTCAAATAGAAATGAAATAGTAGCCTTTGAGATGAAATCTATGACAGTTTTTTCTTCATCCCATTATGTTAGGTAATCTGTCAAAGTGATTATGTATTTTTCTCTCGACCTTTTTATTGGTCAATTGATTAGTTCAATGAAATCAAGTGACAATTTATCAAAATTCTGCAATGTGACTTGCGGTACTAAATGTATCTCATCTATACTGGAAGGCTTCTCAACTCATTGACAGACATCACGGACCTAAAAAAATTCCTTAGCATCCTTATGAAGGGTGGTCCACCAAAGTCCTATGCATAAAATCATATGAGTCATTGCTTTCCTTGCATAGTGGCCTCCCAAAATTCCTTCATGTACCTATGATAGTATCATATGCCTCTCGTTCCTTAGTACACATCACTGAAGAATACCATATGCATATAACTTATACAAATTTCCCATTATGAGATAATAATCATATGACTTTACTACTAATTGTTTATTCTATGCAGTTGTAAAGTTGAGTGGGGATACTCATGTGCTCAAGAACTTGAAAATATATGTAAAGTAATCATTGACCATCATTATTATGAAAAACTACGCATTTGGTAGAATGTCATCCATATTTATTACATCTTCCCCTATTAATATGTGTGACATATTATCAAGTCTTGAATTTGACTTTCTTGGTTTCACAATCACTTCAAAATCATACTCTTGAAATAATAACAACCATATGCATATTTTCTCCCCCAAAACTGGATTATTGACTAAGTATCTCAATGAAAAATGATCCATGTACATCTTAAAATGTGATCCCAGTAGGTAATGTCTAAACTTATGTAGTTCAAACACTATTTTTAGTTCTTCACAGTCTGTAGTAGTGTAATTATGTTTAGTATTCGACAACTTCATGCTGGAAAAGACAATGGAATGATCCAAATCTCCTTTCCCTAGATGAAAAAGAACTATGCCTAATGTTATAGCTGATGCATCTACGTGGACATGAAATTACTTCTTCTAATCTAGGAATACTCAAATTGGTGCATTAACCAATTGTTTCTTCAAGGTATCCAAACTATGTTGAAATTCCTCGTTCCATTGAAACTTGACCTCCTTCTTCAACAACTTTTCTAGCAGGGCTATGATATTCATGTATCCCTTAATAAAATTTATGTAGTAGCCCATATAACCTAATATTTCTCATATTTCTCGCACTAAAGTAGGTGGTGGTAGGTCAACAATAATAACAATTTTCATAGGATCAACCAAAATTCCTTGTTTACATACTACATGACCCAACATGATACCAAATGGTGAGCAAAAAATACACTTCTTCAGATTGAAGGAAATCTAGAACTATTTAAATATGTCCAACATCAAGAATAGAATTTCAATGCATTACTTCAATAAAATGAACACTATCTAATCATCCCAATATACTTCTCAGAATTTATGAATAATTTCTTTAAAAGTTGCAACAACTCGGAAAAATACTTCAGGTGCATTTTTCAATCCAAAAGGCATGATTGTATACTAATAAATTCCCCATTATATCACAAATGTTATCTTATGTCGATCCTCCTGCGCAATATTAATCTAGTGGTACCCATAGAATCCATCAATGAATGAGTAAGCTTCCCATCCTCCTACATTCTCCAAAACTTCATATGTAAATAGGGTAGGAAATGGTTCATGTAAGCAAGCATCATTTAATTTCCTCAGATCCATGAAAATTATGATTCCACTTGTTTTCTTGTCTGGTACCACCATCAGACTGATCCATTCTCACACTGTGATGGGTTCAATAATTCATTCTTCCAACATCTTATCTATTTCTACTTTCACTTTCTTCTATTACACTAGGTTCAATCAATATGGTATCTACTTCACTAGATTGGCATCTAGTTTCAAATGGATCTTTATCTCTCCTATATTACCAACAATCCCTTTCATTTATGAAAACATAGTTGGAAAAAGGTCTTGGTATTTGAATAGTAAATCTACAATCTTATCGAGAGTTTCTTCATTCAAATAATCTCCATTGTTTGCGATCTTGGGATTATCCTTCATACCAATATTCACCTTGCATATTTTCAATGACTTTGCATAGATGGTAGATTCAATCGTGGTACCCTCTATTGTGTTCTCTCCTTTAGTCTCTAGTACTTGCATACTTCTCAGGTATTCATCCTCCTAGCCTTATCCAACAACATTATATCATTATAAGACCTCTTGAACCATCACATAAAATATGGGTGCACTACATAAGGGAATTGTTCCTGCCAAGTCTTCTAATATAAATATCATGTTCTTGATAATATGTAGACTTGTGTCTATCGAAGGGGTATCATATTCAAAACTAAAGTTTACCTTGAAGTTGTGAGTCAGATCTTCCCACTCTTTTGTACCTCTCTGTACTTCCAATTCTAAATACCAGTTATTCATGATCATATAAACAAGTGCATCCATTCCTTCTTAGTTATTGAATTCCATGTCATGGTGCACTGTGTAAGATGATATGTAGGAAAAATCAAGCAAATATACTTTTGCGCAATATATTCTATTCCAAACATGACCTGAATAGTCTTATGAATTGCTTCCAACTATATATTCTCTCCTTATGCACAACCCACCATCTTGTAGGAGTCGCTTTCAATGTGATATCTAAAGCTAGAAATCACTATTGATCTGGTATTTTCAATTCAAATTCCTTTACAAAGGAATCTATATATGTTAGTTCATCATACTTCAGGGGATAATGTACCTCAATGTAAATATAGTTCAGTGTGTGGATAATTTAAGAACATCTTTTTATAGATAGTTCATGTAATATCTAATTCCAATGTTTAAAGGCTTCCTCTAAATCCAATGTGCAAGAGATTATACTTCACCAACTGAGTAAACCATAAATAGTAGGATTAACATAGTCATCCATCCATGTGGTTACATTGTAAATATTATTGAGTTAGAGTCCCCTTGATGGTTCCACATATATTTTTACTTCTATTCAATCAAATGATAAAGTAACTCTCAAGTATTCTACTTAAAAGATTGTGTGTCTCTTTTTTAGATCAATAATGGTTTGGTTATAAAAATCCCAATCGATTCCAAGTAACGATGGATAAGGCTTTCTTCCATCCACTATCTCGATTACCTCAAAATATGTTGTGTTTCACACTCCATCGATATCAACATTCACCCATGCCAGTCTTCTAATTGGAACAATCTTATGTTGATTTGCTAGCCTTAACTAAATAGGTGACCAGATCAACTTTGGCTTTCCCATCGTTTCCCATATTTTCTTCAGAAGGACATTCACATCAGATCCTATATTGAAGATAAAATTATCCATGTCATAGCCTCCTATCTGTGCATTAAGTCAAAATTATGTATTCGTCCTTTCTTTCACTATACCTGGTTAGTTGATCATTATGAAACAAGTACTTCTTTATCTTGCGCACATTGGTCGATCATTGCATGCGACACATTTAATGTAGTTTCATCCTTCATTAGATCTAAACAACTCTTTAACGAATGTTTTAGAGTACTTTCCTTTTCAACTGTCCTTTCTGTATTCGAGTGGTCATAAAATGGTGGCATTCCATACATAGGTTGTGAAGTCGATGCTCCCCAATCAGTTTCTAGAAACTCCTTCATTGCTTTCTTATATGTGTCTCTCTCTTTCTGAGGGACAAACATTAAATTTGATTCTATTTCTTTCTTGACCCACTAGTCAGTCTGATTTTCTTGTTCTATAACATCAACTCCCACTCTTTCTCCTCGGTGTGTAACTGCTACTATCCTTTATTAATCGTCACACTCTTCAACTTATATCATATACACATTGTGGTTCCTTTTATCCTTCCACTTCGTGATCAGTTGCAAACAGTCTTCCATTTCATTATACAACTATCTACAGTATGTACATGTCGTACATGGATTTGGACAATCTCACAGAAATATCATAAGCTGGTTATAGTTATATCATATAATTGGTCCTCTTCCTCTATTGAATCCTCCTCTTCCTTGAACTATGAATCCTACTCTTCCTCCTTTATTGTATCCCCTCAGAATATTATATCATGGTACCGTCCTTATTCCCCTTTAACTTTGTATGAATTCACAATGTGTTCTCTCATTAGATCAAGTGTGCGACAATACTTTTTGTCATGTCCCAAGGACTTACAAAAATTACAAAATACGTTTTTGTCAGTGCTATGATAATTTTGCATCAAGGGAAAAAAAGTTGGGTGCTGACCCATCATTCTTCATATATCACACCATACCCCTCCTCTTGTGGCCAAGGGATTCAAAGCTCCTGTATCCAAATAATATTAAAAAATTGGACACTCATTTTTATGATGACCTTATGTTCTGCATGTAACACACTAGACTTGTTCATGCTTTTCCTTCCCTTTAGCAAGATCCTGCAACTGAATTTTCAATACTGCTAAATGTGATTTAACTTGAACCATCCATGCACCATTCTCTCTTATAGTGGATTCTTCCAACTTCATGATGATCTCTAGTGCTTCTGACTGTGACATAATCTTATGCTACATCAATGGATAGTGTACATGTGGCAACAATCCTACAATGAACCATTCCTTATGTTTCTCATATGGAATATGGAAAGTCAAATGATCCATCAATATCTTGAATCTCTGATCAAAATCCCATACCGATTCACTCTTCAATTTCTTGATCTCTTTTAAGTTCTATAATATATTGTGAATCAAAATTTGGTTTCTAGAATGATTTCATTAAGGTTTTCCTAATGTCTACCAACATTATATCTTTTCCTGTAGGTGTAGTGGATCAATACTTCATATTTTGATTATTTGACTTGGTTTTCATTGATGTCAACCCTTGAAGAAAATCTGGTAGAAACTTTTGGTAGCCCCAACATTATGGTTAAGGGACTTCATTTTGATTGATGTATAATGGTATGAAGTTTAACTTATTTGTAGGTAAAAATATTCTATATGGATATTACATGTCATGCCCTTTCTAGTGATATGTGGAACACCACATAACACCTCACAGTTAGAGACTCATGGCCTTGTGAAGTAGGAGAACCCTCATGAGTTATCTAGAAGGTCAAAGAAGTCAAAACTATTCTAGAAGCTCCTAGAAGAAGTTGTTGGAAGATTTGTTGTTTTCCTTGATGTCAACCCTAGACATTGGCTCTTGGACCCCACATTTGATCGAATTAGATAGACATGAAGGAAATTATTGTTGGACATAGTGTCATTAATTTGTTGTCATTGATGTCAAATAGTATAACAGTTAGCAGAAAATGTCAGACAATATGCAGAGATCAAAGATCAGAAGGAAAAGTGAATTGAGAGTATGCAGAGTTCATGTCAAAAAAATATATATAGTATGACAGTACTCAGAGATTAAATCTCGGGAAGGTTAGCGACTGAAGATCTGAAGCTCAGAAGGGAAAGCACAGTGTTGTCATGGCATTAAAAAATAAAGAATGACTCGGATGATGTGTTGGAGTCTCATTCGATGTATACTATGACGGTAAACATGATTGATGGAAAGATTGGGTAGTCAATATATGCAGAGGAAAAGGTGAGAAGCCTTAGTAGTCATTCGATCAAGAAATTGACGGTGTTGATCATCTCATGTAATGATATTTATCCCACATTGGAAGTGTGAAAAATCCTATGTAGGTTTATATACACAACACTCTTCATAGCTTATCGATGCCTAGTGCAAAGGTATGACAGGGGCTCTAGGTGTTTGGACTCATCGATAAGCTCGCCAGTCTAGAGACCAGGATGATCTGTCAGCCTCCCTACCTTTTGGTCAAAGCGACAATATCTGTCGAACTGATGATGAAGGATCTTGTTCATTCATTGGAAATATATTTTTTTATATATACATTGCATGTCAGTCATATGAGTAACCGTGGGCTTAAGGATTGTTGGAGGACTAGTCAATGATTAGATCAAATCAGGACTGTTGGATACACAAGAACCATATCAATGGAAGGGATTGATTGTCGAGTGTGAAGGGAGAATTAAAAAACACACAAATTCCAATCCCACAATTAGTCTAGATTGTCAATCGTCACTCCCCAAATAGATCTATGGTTGGCATCAATTCCCCTACCAACGAGAAGTTTTCCATTCCATAGCTCAACGATAGTTTTAAATGACGTGATATTTGGGACCCCACAATCATCCCTGATCATTGATCTACTATGGTACCATTCTCAACTGATGGATCAAGTTTAGTGGAAGGATAGGGTAAGCAAGGCAAAAGGGCTGAGATTTTGAATACCCGAATTCCCGATAGTCATTGCATCACTTTAAGTGGAAGGATAAGATAAGCAAGGAGAAAGGGCTGAGATATCAAATGCTTGAATTCCTAATAGCCATTGTATCATTTTAAAGTGGAAGGATATGATAAGAATAGAAGAAGAGCCATTGGATTTAAACCAAGGAAAAGAAGCATCGCAAACAGATTGAGTCGTCGATCTAAGATCACAATCAATGAACAACATTCATTTAGGGTTAAAAGTTGTGACGAGGTTACACTTCAGGGAATCTCACTTAGGGAGAACTAGGAATTTGAGAACTCAAATTACCTGAAGTCCCAAAGTAAATATGAGTCATCTAATCAGAGAACTGGGAAGTATCTCGACTGTTAAATCAAGGAGAAGAATATGTTCGACATTGGGAGATCTATGTCAGTGTACCAAGTCAGAAAGGACACATGGCACAGTAAGATAATGACAAGTATCAAGATGAAATAGCCATTTCAGGTACCTGTAAATCACGAATATGAGTGACACATGGCAGCCACTCGGCTCATGCCATGTCATAAAGTGGCATCAACAAGTTATGTCACTCTGGGATTTCACCACCAACAAATGACCTAAGTCCTAAAGTCCTGAAGTCTGAAGTCCCAAAGTTGACATGAGTCGCCCAATATGAAGGACACTTTGAGAGTTTTCTCGACCATTGATCAAGTATAGTGGAAGGATAGCGTAACATGAATAGTCAACGTCCCAAAGTGTGAACAGTTGTCCATCTCATCGAGAGATTAAAACGTGACCGTTGATTCTGATAAGTGATCAAGAACTCATTTTTCCTATCTCCTGGTCACTACCATTGGTCATATGGAATAAGATAAATAAATAAAAAATATTTTACATCACTTAAGTCGATAAGCCCATGATTTTGCGTTGTCAGTCATATGTAGTGGTTTGAAGGAAGCACCTCAGCATAACTTGATTTTTGCAGTAGTTGCAGTGATTATGGTTAAGTTAAATGAAGAGGTGCGATGGTCCAAATGAAAGGATACCATGCGTTATAACACACATCATTTTGAATATTATATAAACGAGAAAGAGTGACGAGAAGAAAGTGTCTCTATAGTCTGAATTAGAAGATATATTAAATCATAGAAGCAGAGACAGAAGCAGTGAAGACATGAAACAAAAGTTTTCCAGATTCAGAAAATAAGGGTGGTTGGGTGGTGCAAGGGCAGGTTGGAGCCTGCAGGGGAGTGGGTGATTCCTTGTCAGTTGTAGCTGACTAAACAGGAGGTTCGTGCCTCCTACTAGTTGGTTCTAGTGAACAAGGGTGTGGGTGCATCCTGATCAGTCGATGTTGATCTAAAAGGAAGAACATCTTCGTTCTATGTAACATGTAAAAAAAATTGTAGTTAATAGAAAAGTGTTTGTGGTTTTTCCAATTGGGTTCCACGATAAAATATTGTGTTAAAAGATTGTTTGTAGTAAAAAAATAAAAATTGATAAATTTATTGTGTCACTGATTCCCCCCCCCCCCCTCTTAGTGACAGGATCTGATCCTTTAATTGGTATCAAAGCCAAGTCTCTTCACTAAAGGTTTAAACCACTTGAAGATAAATATACATCAGAATGGATCAATAGTCGAAGATGTCATCAAAATTCCCTATGTTTGATGGTGAAGACAATGCCTTTTGGAGTGTTAGAATGAAAAGATATTTTATGTCCATTGGACTGGAAGTATGAACATTAGTTGAAAAGGGATATGATGTTCCAAAATCCACTCCCATAGAAGCACGAGACAAGAAGAAATTTTGGGAACATGAAAAGGCTTTAAATATACTACAAGATGGAGTGAGTAAGAAAATACTTGCTAAAGTACTAAACTGTAATAATGCAAAACAACTTTGGGATAAATTGGAAACAATATATGCATAAGATTCCAAGGTAAAGAGGGTCAAACTTTAGACTCTCAAAGTACAATATGAAGGTCTAAAAATGAAGGATGAAGAAAATATTTCAGATTACTTTGAAAGGGTTGATAATATTGTTAATACAATCATAGGTTTGGGAGTAGAAGTATCATACAATGAGTTATTTGAAAAGATACTAAGAACACTACCTATCCTCTACAATCCTAAAGTGTCCGCTCTTGAATATCGAGATAATATAGGTAAACTCACCGTGGATGAATTTTATGGAATCCTCATAGACTAAGAGTTAATATTAGGTCATGATACTCTTCCAAAAAGAGAGGTAACATTCAAGGTGCTAAAGAAAAAACAAAATCAGAAGTAAAAACCACAACCCATGCATCATGAAGAATCTAATGTATAAGAAGCCAATTTTATTAAAAAAATTCAGAAAGGATCAGGGAAGTACAAAGGCAAGCTTCCTTTCAAATGTTTTAATTGTGGAAAGGTTGGTCCCTATCCCAAGGAGGAACCTGAAGGTGAAGACACAATTAAAAAATACAAGAAAGAGAAAAAACCCAACTACAAGAAAAAATTTTAGAAAGGGAAAAATAATTTTTACTCAAATGAAGAAAACAACAGTTCATCATAGTCTAGTGACAGTGATGAGGATGAATTCCTTTTTATAGGTATTGAAGAGCCTAATGAAATAGAATAAATTGAGCATGAGGAAGAATTAGAAGATGAAGCAGAGGTTAATATGAAAGAAGAACTTTTCAGTCCCTTGGATGAATTAAGAAAATACAAAACCGGATATAGACAAATGAAACGTTTTGTAGTTGAAAAAAAGGAAAAAACATGAACATAAAGAAAAAGAGATAGAGAATCTCATGATAAACTTGAAAAACCAAATCCTACAAGAAAATATGGTCAAAGAAAGTTTGGAGAAGTATCTTAAAGAGAAACAAATAACCTATGAAAGAATGGAGGCATAAATAGTTCACCTGAGAAAAGAACTTGATGCAAAACTCATTCAAACAAGATATGAAAACAATTCTAAAATATTAGATAAGATTATTACTACACAAAGGGATTCAAGTAGCAAAAATGGAGTAGATTATTCTCTAGAAAAAATCCAAGTTAACTAAAAATATTTTGTAGCTACTCTCCTCAATACATTCAAGAAGAAAGATGAAGAAAAGACCAGTAATGATTAGAAATCTAGAGGACTACTTCCATCCATCAACAAGGAATATAAGTCTACTCCAAATAAGGTTTATCAAAATATGTATCCTCACATTTTTGTTGATTATTGCTTTGCATGCTCTAATTCTAGACACAGAACTATGAATTGTAGAGCATATGGAAGGAAACACTTGTGGGTTAAGAACTATAACCTTAAAAATAACCAAACAATAAATCAATTTAAAAATAGAAATTATAACTCCTTTACACCTCTACAAGAAGGGAACCCATAATGTTTCAGATGTCATAATTATGGACATAAATCTAGTAATTGCAAATTAATGGAAGTCTCAGAAAAACCAAAGTTCATTAGAGAGAAAAAGAAGCTTTGGAAAGAAAATACATCAAAGGAGGAATGTCTTATTTCCTTAAAAACTCAATATAAATAAGATCTCTAGTATGTTGAAAGTGAGTGCTCAAAACATATGACAGGAAACAAGGAAAATTTTTTGAACTTAAAGAAACAAAAGGCTAAAGTTACATTTGGTGACAATGCTTCAGGTGACATACTTGGGAAAGGCACTGTGAGCTTGGGAAAATACAAAACCAAGATGTGCTTCTTGTTGAAAAACTAAAACCTAGCGTATTAAGTGTCAACCAATGTTAATGGGTAAATCGGTAGATGTGGACATGAACTACTCCCCCTAGATCCACCTAGATATATAACAAAACAAGATGGAACACGATGCTTTCCCTAGGTTTCAACCATTGATTTTAACTACCAAAGAAGGAATAGATAGCATACCTTATGAATTGCTTCGTTATGTCTTTTTTGATCCTACCTTACTTCGATGTTCCTATGAGATCATATTTGCAATAGCACAAATCAACCAATGTGAAAGAAACAATAGTGAAATTCAATGATAACCTAAACATGTGATCAATGAGTCATGTAATAAAATATCAATCATTTTATGGGAAAGAGACATGCCACCATATTATATTAATGAAATATATAAGATACAACTGAATCACCTTGATGTTGCAAGTTCCCCTTCAGTGGTCCTTTGTTCTAACACACACATACGTCTGTTCCAACATTTGCATGAATATTTCTCTCAAAATCTTGATGGATGAATGGAGACCTCAAGCATCACTTGAAATAGGATTCTTCACACAACCTTCAGCCTATTCTTTCTTCAACCTGTATGCTTATTTATGCTTGTACCTCTAACCTTTTCCATGAGAAGCCTATCATTATATAGGAGAACCTGAAGTGGTTAAATAGATGAGGATGATCCCATTAAATCAGAGAAGTCAGTACGATCGTAACCATGCAAACGCCACCTCATATTTCCAGAAGATTCCACTTCTAGAAGCTGCTAGAACTTCTTTCCTCTTTTAGTTTTAAAGCACCACTGTGACCTGCCTATATAACAGCCTGCAGAAATCCCACAGGCTGGCTGTAGTGCAGCATGCAGAAATAAGGGATTTCCGCACCATGTAAAAGGAGCATCCTTCCAAAAATTCATCTTGCAAGGGTGGAAAGAGGTTGCTTTTCTCAGGCAAAAGATTATATTAGGAACCTGAACACATGTTTTTGTAATCATCATCAGGGTGACCAAAATAATGTGTAATTGAATGCCCCCCAAAGCATGAGGCTGGAACTCAAGATAGCTGAAATACTTTGCAAAATAAGTGTGTATGTGTCAAGAACTAGGGGCGCACCAATCAGGAACCTGCAAACAATCAAGCATCTATACAATATCACACCGTGTTTGAAGCAGGCATTCCCATGTTCATCTTGTAAATGATTGAAACCATAAATGTAGGTCATGGCCACCAATTATACAATGTGGATCCATGTCAACAAGATTTTTCATAGCCACTAGGAATACACTATGGATCCATGCATCGAAAACGCAAGTATGAACATATCCACGAGACATACAAGGTGGATCTATGTGTCAAAACAAATCACAAATACTCCTTCGCAACCTAGAACAAAAATGGTGAAGTCTAGGGTCTTCAATCCATCATCTGTTAGTATGATTCTAGTCATGCGATTACAGATGTTGAAGTCGAACATGAATAGAAACCACTTGATTACCAGTCATTGATGAAAACTATTAACAAGTGAGAGGGAAATCACCATTGATGTCAATGACCCCCAAGGTACTCTAGTACAATCTAATAAGTGTGAATAAATGTGTTGAAGTCGAACACTTGATAGAATCTCTCGATCAGGGATCAAGGATGTGAATCCACTATCGAAAATGAAGAAACCTTCCATTGAGGCATGCAGGCTCTAATGTACTAAATAATTTCTAAGTCTTTTTCCTGGATAGTGAGCTGAAGTCGATAGGAAAAGACTCGTCACAGGAGGGCCTTGATGTATCCCCCATCAATGAAACGAAATGAGTAACATATTTATGGTATAGAAAAATACATATGTGACTTGGGACTGACACAGGGAAGGCCGACATGGTAAGGATGGACAATTGTAGATGGCCAGCTTGATAGAAGGTTCCAGTTGAACTTCTCTTGAACATATGAATGACACAACAATGATCTTGGTAGTAATGACTCAAATATGACCCAAGATATGAACTTGCAGAAGGTCAGACAAGAGACAAACAAATTACCCAACCCAGATTCAAATGATGAAGAGGGGTGTCATGTTCAAAAGCGATGCTTACTGCCATTAATACAGACACAAAGACACATTCCTTTCCAAAATTTCCCCCCACCATTTCTGGTGAGTACCTCTTTATTTTTACTCAAGCTTGAAGAGGATAACATATGCTTGTCAATTTAAGATCATCCTTCAGACGATTCCCTCAGAGTACATTTAATGAACCCTAAGAAGGAGTGGTTCAGTCCTGTATGGGTCTGTCAATGTTTATTTAACAAGTCCAAAGATAGAAAGCTCAATGTTTTTATGTTTATAGAGTCTGGAAAAACACTTAAAAGAGAAATCTCTCAGTTCCTTTTTTGTAAAATAGTTTGATAGGATCGAAAAAGTGATAAAATATCACCCATCAAATGTTTTCTTTAAATCCTTTTACGATCCTAAAAAGAACAAGGTCGCTCAGCAATCTTTTCATTTTTAGGGAGCATGAAAAGAGATTAAAGAATTCTCAATAGGTTTCATTGTTTTCGTGTTACCATAATGAGTATGAAAAGACAAAAAAAGTATACTCGGTTACATTCTCATTGATTTTCGATCCTGAGAGAGAACAAAGACTATGCTTGAGGTTTTTCTAAAAAACCCTAAAAAGTAATTATACATGCGACCAAAACAAAATCGAAAAAGAACATCTATACTTCATTGTCCAAGGTCCTAAATTTTTCCTGCAAGGAATAAAACACTTACAAGACCTTTAGAGTTAATGGGTTTTTTACTAAAATGTTTTTATATAAAACAAAATATTAGGAAAAATGATAAAAAGGTACTAAATAGAAGCACAAAGTTTTTTTCACCATTTTATTTGCACTTGGTCAAAAACTTACCAAAAACCCTTGTTTTTTACCTCAACTTCAGCAACGGATTGTGGAGGCCAGAGGGGATCATTCAATGAATGGATTGTGTAAAATAGGTAATCATCTCATCTTTTGTCTTTTCAATGGATTAACTTTTGTTTTTTATGGTAAAAAATCAAGATTTTTTGATGATTTGGGACTGCTAGTCGTGTGTTGGGGCCGCTGTGAGTGGCCTATAACGGACCCTGCGGAAATCAATGATTTCCATAGGTGCGTTAAGGAAGGCTCATGGAAAATCCACATTTTACTTGAAGTTTGATCACGGTGGCCTAAAAACTAAAATGAAAATTGAACATTGACTCAACAAAAATCACAAAAAATGTTGAAAAGGTGTGATGAAGATCTTCCTTGTTTCCATGCAAGTGTTTTCTTGCAAAGATGTTGGAATGGAGAGAGTGTGAGCACGAAGAAGATGATATCATGTCTTTAAATGATCCAAGGACTGTGAATTCCCTCTGGCAATGTGGTCTATTAAAATTATTCAAAGTTCAGGGCATGAGAGCCCAACAAAGATTACTAGAATATCTAGTTCATATGTGGGATTTAGAACAACAAGTGTTCCACATGGGTGTTCATGTCCTCTATTTGGATATTGAGGATATTTATTTCCTAACTGGGTTGTCACATCATGGGGCATGCATGAATTTTATGGGTGGTCGAGGTGGTGGGTTTCCCATGAGTGAGTACATTCATCAACATTGTGAACCTGATGCTGAAAGACATAAAGGAAAAGTAGAAATCCGAGGTGTGAGAGATTTGACCCTCAGAACCATCATTTTTACTATTTCATAGATGGTAGGGAGTGCTTCACCAGACATGACACTCCAAATTTACTTTCAATATGCTATTGAATGCTTGGAGCCTCAGGTATTCAATTGATGTGATGGTGTATTACACAGCATGAAAACTCAACTCACGAAAATCAAGAATGGGGACCTCAAATAGTTCGTTTATGGGTCTATTTTAGTATCTTTATTCCTAGAAAGAGTTCCAAACCTAAGCTTGGAGGTGGAATGGGGAATACCATCCCTAAGAGACCCACAAATGAAAAGATGGTGTGACCTGATGACACGACATGTGGTGGGTTGGATTGTGAAGTATGACGATGCATTCTTCAATTGGTTAGGACCACAAATCCTGATGATTGATGATTACACTTATGCTGGTCTAGAATTTTGGGTTGATCCAAATTTGGTTCTCGTTGAGGAATCTCAGTGGGGAGATATAGGTAAGAAAGACATTTGTTTTTTACAATGTTTTTATGAGTTTTAAAATATTTAATGTTTTTGTGTTTCCGATCAAAAGGCTAATAAACAATTTTCGATCATGAAGATGTAGGGACACATCAACCCCTGGGCTCTTCTCCTATTCAGAGTAGAGGAGAGGCACGCATAGTAGCTGGATGGGATGACGAGGATTATGATGCAATAGAGTAGAACCTAGAAGGATTGACGATGGACATCCCTGATATATCCATCGAGGATATCCCGAGGCATTATCAACTCCATACTGTAGGCATATCTGTGTCACTTAGTTGGTTACTCTGTAGGGTAGCGAGAGCAGTAGTATGCTATTGTGAGAGGCATCCATGATGCCATTTTGTAGGGGCCATGGGATCTATATTTTGATATTTTGATCTTCAGATGAAAACTCTTTTTGTAAACATTATATATATATATATATATATATATATATATATATACATGAGGCTTTTACTAGTTTACTCTGCTTTTTTGTACAATATGTGAAATGTGATTGGAATTACAAATGTCTCAAATGTTTGTCTAATACATAATTAGCTAGAGCATTAGTTAATGTATTTAGACATCTAGGAATGTGTTGATATTCAATATAATCAAAATGATGTTCCAAGAGGCGGATTCGTAAATATACCCATAATAGAGTAGGGCTTCAGATAGTATAGACATTGTTTAATTGTAGTACTACTAGCTGAGAATCGAGTCATATAATGAAGTGATGAATCCCAAGAGAAATAACACTAGTCAATAATTATATGATCGTGCTATACTCTGCAATATTATTGGCTGCTTGACTGATACAAACACCTTGTAGACAAATAAGTTCGTTTGAGGGTGCATAAATTTCCCAAGCAGCAGAAGATAAATTCCAGGTACTACGGCTAGCACCATTAGTGAAGCCAATGTAAGGTAGCGATAACACCGACATCTGGAGACCAAACACAATGCAGGGTAAGTAGTCAGGGGTAAAATTCAAATATCAGAAACACACTAAGTTAACACACAAGAGTATGATACAGTAAAAATACAAGTGCTTATGCAGAGATAGGCTAAGCATAGTACTTATTTAAGTAAATCCCATTTTTGGGTTCACTCAAAGGAGAACTAGATCATATGCTCCCTTCTCCAACACTCTTTTAACAATATAAGGGCCTCGCCACATAGCCTCAAATTTTTTGGCTCCTAGCAAATCACGATCTTGTTCATAGAGGAGAACTAGATCACCTTCAGAAAACATGTGTGGCTTGACATGTTTGTCATATTGGGATATTATGTGTTTCTTCTAGGTTTCAATAACTAGGCTGGCATCGCAACGGGTTTCGTCCAATTGTGTAAGATACAACAGATGTTCCTCCTCAACAGAGGTGTTTGGGAGAAGTTGGACAGTTAGTTTTAATGATGGAATTTCACATTCAATCGGTAGAACAACTTCTAAACCGTACATTAATTGGAAGGGTGTAAACAACATGGTTGACTTCACGGATGTCCAATAGGCCCAAAATACTGTGAAAAACATCGTGTGCCAACTCGTTTTGTGAATTCCAATAATCTGTTGAAGCATGGTAATAAGTAATTTGTTTATTGCTTTGACTTGGGCGTTGTTCTGTGGATAGTAGGGGGTTGAGTTTTCATGTCGAAGACCCAACTTTTTTGTAAGCTCAGACATCATAAAGTTTTGGAACTGGTTTATCTACATTTTTTACACTATTTACAGGAAGGTCTCTTTTATCATGAGGCTCGGATGTAGTTTTGGCAGAGGCCTTCTGAGGAATTTTGGGGCTGTTTTGAACACCGTTGTTGTTGTCTGGATTGCTATTTTTGTTGTTCTCCGCAATATTCTGCAACATCTTTTGCAAAAGAAAATGGAATTTTAATAATTTGTAAACATAAATGTTAGCCCTAAGCTTTTTCAGATCTTCAATGAAATCATAATCTAAACTTGGGTTTGCTGAATTTTGTTTAGTCTCAATTGATTTAGACTGTTTTGGAGGTAAAGTAGTCACAATTTCAAAAGAAGGCTTATTTGTTGTCTTGTTCCTGGTATTGTAAGGATGCACTATTTCAAAATTATCTTCAAATATGCTATCCGAAAAATGTCTGAAAATGTTCGGAGAGGATTCATCTTTTTCTACTGTCTCTTGTTCAGCTACTTCTTCTAGAATCTCAGGAGGAATCAAGTTATCATGTGCTTCTAGGATCGTTTGAATAGAAAATTGTAGGATTTCTAGATTTAGGCCTTCAAAAATTGAGTTAGATCAGTTTGTGGGAAAAGGCTTCCTAAAAGGGGGTTTGTAAGGTCCTTTTCTCAAAGAAGCTTCTTCAGTTGACCTTTTCAAATCTATAACTTGATTGGATAAGTTCTGAATGACTTTTTGTAAGTTTTCTAGATCCGAACTTTCTGTTTGAGCTTTGTTTTGGGGAGGTCTAGGAAGGATTTCGATTTTCTTCTTGGACGATGAACTGGTCTTTGTCTCATTGCAGGTATTGTATTTTAAGTCGAGAATATCTTTCTAAATTTGACTTGCCTCTTCGAAGGCTTCTAACAATGTGGCTTTCTTGGACCTCTTTACCCAAATGGTTATGTTTCGATGTAAGGCTTTTGTGTAGTATGCGATAATAAGATTCTTAGCAGGCATCGAATCTGTGGGGATTCAGTTCTTTAGTGTCAAGAACCTTTGATTAAAGTCTTTTATCTTTTCTTTGGGGTTCATTTTTAAACTAGAAAGCTCCATGACTAGAACTTCAGAAGACTTTTCGTCTCCGAACTTCTCAAGGAAACAAGACTCAAATTTATCCCATGACACGATGGTGTGGGGCTGTTGGGAAAAGTACCAAGTAGAGGCATTGCCTTCGAAGGTATAGGGAAAAAATCTACAGACTACGTCTTCGTTCTCAACACTACGGAGCCTAATGACTAGCATAAACTTTTTGATATGATCTTCAACGATCAGTTTGGAGTTCAGGTAAAATTTAGGGAGCCATTTCTCTGGGTGTTTAGGTAAAGGATGTTGGGGACCAGGTATGGCCACTGCATCTTGGTCGAGCCAGGGTCTGGCAGGATTGTTTGGATTGGCCATATATGTGGGTGGTGTCAAAGGCTGATATGAGGAACTGTCTTTTTCTGAGGATTCTTCTCCAGAAGAAGAACGAGATGAACAAGGTGGTGAAGGTGGAATACCAAGTCCTCCTGTTGCAGGTGTAAGGATATGATATGGATCCGTAGGGTTTAAGGTAAGGTTATTACCTTCAAGTTTCTCTCTAATATTAGAGAATTCTAATGGTTGGTTCAAAGTTTGAATTGGTTGTCTGATATGGTCTAAGGCACTGTGTGTTCTTATGAGGGATTGACGAACAATCTCTTGTATGTCGCCACCTGGGGGATTTGGAGTTATTGGTTCAACTGTGATCTGTAGATCATCATTTGATGTGGTTGTTGTTTGAGGGACAATGTTGTTGTCTGAATGACTTCTAGTTACTATAGGTGAGCAGGTAGGTGGGGGAGGAGTCTTATGACCTCCTCATGCCATTAATAGTTTTCAGGCCCTCTTTCTAGCACCATTTGTTGATGAGCGAAATTGACCGCTTGTCAACTGGAGGAGTGAATCTGGTCTGGGGTTGTCTAATTAACCCAATCCATTTGGATTAATTCACTCCGACAGGTTTAGTGGCTCCGTTGGCCGATCTAAGTCCTAAAGAAAGCGAAAAAATAACTAAAGGAAATACAATAACTTAATAAATAATAATCGCTGAAAAATATATATACATCTAATATATATCTACAATTTAACTAACTAATACTTGTAAAATAGTTCTAGTTATCATATGTACAATATATACAAATAATGAGTTTTAATCTAAATGTTTAATAATTCTTTTGTTGAAAGTAATAAAGAAAGCTAAAATACTGTTTATTTTTGAGTTTGTTTTCTTAGATATCTATACTCATGAAATCAAACATTAAACTGCCTAATTGAACAGAAAACAATAGATAGTAGAAAATGTTTTATAAATAGAAAACTTCTATATTTAGCAAGCTAACAAAATCAAATAATAGGCTAACCTGTTATTTGCATCCAATGTCTATTCAGTATTGAATTTCCATCCACCTTCATCTGAGAAGTAAACCTGCAACAAATCTTTGAAATTGCTTCGAGTAAACGCGAAACAACAATGCTGAAGATTGAATTATAATAATAGACCATAAAAGGGACATAGTTATAGTAATCTTATGATTTACAAGTAGTTACAATGAGATAATTCTTCTTATAAAAACTTGCATGTAAGCGTTCAACAGAAATTAGAGATAAATCTCCTAATTTAATTTGAATAGATGATCACTGTATATATATTGTATCTGAAACATAAGATATGGGCAGCATATAAAATGAATTATGTGAAATGATAATAAATCACGACGATGAAAGAAATCATCATTTATTATTTAATCAACATAGACATAACCTGGATCAAAACAACATACAGAGAAGCTAAAGTTGTAACGTGTATTCAGTTTCATTTAAGTCTGCAATAAAAACGCCCATAATCTTTCCCCAGGCCGAGATGATCCAATGTTTACAAAATGATATGTTTATATAGGTTTCAGGAAACATAACTGTTTCTTGTTGATAATATCAAATTTGTTTCAAAAATATGGGTTTCACTGGATATCAAAACACTATTAATAGTCTAATTTTGTTTACTCAAAATACAAAATTGATATGGCTGGGAGACCTCAAAAGTCTCTCATATCATCTTTGAAATCATAGGCTCTTTAATCATTATGAAAACAAATGAAAATAAGAAGATCTCAGATATGTTTTCAATTATCAAATCAAACAATTCAAATTTTCTTAATTGGCTACAGAATCTTGTGATTCTGTAGCTAGTTATAATAGCAAATGCAATCATATTTTCTTAAATAAACGAAACAGACTAATCTTGATAAGAAAAATAGTTTATTCAACCAAATCGAAAATCCTAACTTAAGAGTGACACAATCATGCTAAAAATTAAAAATATCATACCTCAAATCATGGAATCAAAACATATCAAGAAATTTTGGAATTAACAATAGCTGTTGCTTCCTCTACGTTTTTGAAAATGACACGACCTGTAGTTTTCAATCGTTTCTCCTTCCCTTGGATAATGGATTCAAGTCTGTTGTTTTCATTTGTCAACATATAAACTTGGTCTCTTAAATACTTGAGTCATGACTGTAGCAATGGAACATCAGTATAGTACCCGTCGATCCACGTTAGGCACTCATCACACTGTGACTGTAAGGAATTTTCATTAGCACTAAAAACATTATGGGTCGAAGAATCTTGCATGCGAATGGTAGGATTATCACAGAGATGGATGCCAAGAAATTATGGGTTGTCCTTTAGACAAGGAGGTAGATTGTTAACATAGTCATAGGTTCGATCAAGGTATAGCCCGAATGACACGGGGTCCTCTTTAGCCAAGAATTTTTCAATTTCTAAGTCTAAATCTTCGCTCACTTCAATCGTTTTGATTGTGTCTACACGGGGTTTCATTTTATTTCGAACACTTTGAGAAATTAAATGACCAACTCTTTTGTTCTTGAAATTGACATCAACACTGCCTTTTAGCTTCTTTCCTGTAGGTTTCTTAATAGTTTTAGTGCAATCCTTTGGATGTGTAACTGGTCGATTGTCTTATTGAATGACATTAGGGTAGCTCAAGGGTTCATTAATAGGGGAAAAATCATAGGCTTGGAGCGGTGGGGAAGAGGTCGTAGGGTTCACAAGGGTTTCCACAATGACTGACTTATCTACCTGTCCCAACTCATTGTTGCAAAAACCATTTCGTGTAATGAACGCATCCCAACAATCATTTTGTGACTGTAATTGGTGCATGAGGATGATTTTAATCAGACCATGATGGAATAAACTTGCATCTAACCTCTATTTCCTAAACCATTTACCCATTTTATACAGACATCTGAGAAGGTAGTAAGGCATATTCAATGGAAAACTAATAAAACTCATAAGAAGGCATAGATGATATAGGAAAACAAGTCTGAATAGTCCCTCAGACATGATGAATTGCTTCACTACAACAAGAAAATCATGCCACCTAGGTTTCAAAAATGAAATAGGCATACCTCGATCACAGTTGGTTATTTTTTGTGAGGTAAATAGTAAAGTCCAAGGGACCTCCTCCACTTTTCACATTCTTGAACCATTTCTGACCAGCTGCTGGCAATCCCGTGGCTTGGCTTAACAACTCTTCTGTTAATTCCAACTGCACATCACTGATATTTTCCCTACAACCATCAAAGGTTAAGGAAAATTCTTGGGCGACATGAAGGTTAAAACCCTGAAATTGTTCGATGAACAAATGCCAACCATTCCTTTCCAAATCTTCCCTAGCATTATCATACGAAAGCAGGGTTTGGACAAAATTTGGTTCAATCCTTACCACTGGAGCCATGCTGAATGGATGGGTAATCAACACAGAACACACAGGTAGGGTTTGCAAAATCGCAACAAAGCCATAGCCTTGAGCCTCATCAATACATGCTATGATGATTCAAACAGTAGACAAAGTGTTAATCAAAACGTGTGTGAGCAAATTCATGAAGCCTAAGACCATGCTAAGGAGTAATGGTATTCTGTACAATGCATGACACCTTGGCATTGGGTACATGCTAGGACCATAGTACTTGAAAATAGTGTGAGCACATCAAAGTTTGATTTCAAAGATAGGTGAGTTTACAAAAATTGAATAGCCAAAGGTTTCATGAAAGACATATGATCAAACATCAAACCAAAATTGATACAAAAATCAAAAATCAATTGGTGGGGGTCTTTCGTTCAAACAACCATAAGTTTCTTAGGCACTCTTAGAATCAAAAGGGTCACAAACAATGAGAGCAACATGCTCATAGCAAGAAATCGTAATTCTGTAATAAACAATATGCTTTCAATGAAATTTTAAAACAGAATGATAACAATAATTGCGAGTTTTCATGCTTTCAGTCATGAAAACGAAGCATGAATAGATGATAGGTAAAATGCGACAATTTACAACTGTCATTTAGAGAAATGCTTATGAAGAGTAATAAAATTTCATAGACCCTATGTAGGTAGCTTATAAAAATGATAATTATATACTCGCTGCCAACAATGGCGACATGCTGGGAGAAGCAGTTATCTCTGCCAAATGAACGAGTTCAGATTAGAACAATCAGAAAAAATTTTGAACTGAAAACAACCAAAAATATGTTTGAACATCCCAAATAATTATAATGCATTCCAGTTTCAGACAACTGTTATTTTTAAAGAGATGAAAACTGATGGCAATCTTAGCAAAAGAGAGCCACAATGTTAAAGTTAAAATCTTCAATACTGTTGACAGGGTTGCTACTACCAGCAGGCATCCATAGCCTCGACAGGGATGTCAATTAACCCACTCTGATATATGTATCCTGTCCATAAATTCCAGATCAGAATGAAGGATGTTTAAGGTCAAAACAGAATCCATATCTGAGAATTTTCTTTTACATGACATTGCTTCGCTGCCAGCGGGCCTGTTCAGTACCCTGACGAAGTTATCTTGGCGTCATGCATGCATTTACCCACTGCTAGTAGACCTGTTCAATGTCCCGGCGGGTTTACAAGCTCTTCCCACAGCTCTCTGAAAATTTATATTAGTGTTTAAAGATATTCAATAGAGCGGGGTGACGGTTGAAAATTCTAGTTTTTTAACACATCTTAATATGTCACAGACCTTAAAAAAAAAAATTAGCTGTCCTTCATCAAGATCTAGAAATAGTTTATTAATAAAACCAACTTTCAAGAGCAGGGAGACATCATTGAGTTGTTCTCTTAAAGAACAGGGACAGTGTAAAAAATATTTTTATAGATGGTCGTGAATACCTTCAATTGTAGATTGAAACCAAGAAAATTCTTTTCAAACAACAAGTAATCTTCAACAGGGCTGCAATTTCAGATAAATACAACAATTGATTTTTTAACAACTTTCAACAGGCATTTTCGATGGGAAAATTTTCTATTTTATTTGTATGAACTAGCCCATGGTGCAGGCATATGTGTTTCAAAAGAAAGACCAATAAGAAGAAATGAGAACCAAAACAAACCAGAAAAGAAAAACAAACAGTAAATAAAACAAAATAGAAAATATTTACAAAGGGTGTATGGGAGTGTCATCAGGCAAAGTACTTTTTAGAGCTTGGCCATTCACTAGGAAGGTGTCTGGCTATCCCTCTAAATTCTATAAGAGAAAGGAACTGGGACCTAGTTTCTCATAAATTAAAAATGGCCCCAACCACAAGTTCTGAAACTGAGTATGCTCTCCTTTTCCCTCATGAGGTTTGTCCCATTTTAGGACAAGGTCACCTACCTCAAAATTTCTGTCAGAGGTAGAATTGGAGTCAAACCAGTTTTTAACAATGACTTGATGTTGATCCAATTTTCATTTTTATTGAGCCCTCACTTCCTCTAACTTTAACAAAGCGTTAATTCGACTCTCCAAGGGGGGATAGTCTTCTTCCTGTACCTTCTGCGATAAATGTAGAGATGGAAGAAGGACATGCAGTGGAAGAATCGCTTCCCTGCCATAAATGAGAAAGAAAGGTGAGTTACCCACAATAGTTTTAGGAGTTACTCCGTCAGCCCAGATTGCGCTTAACAGTGCATTATGCCAATTTTTATGGTTTTTGGAGACCGTTCTCTTGATAATTTTGATCATATTTTTATTAGTTGATTCTGCCAAACCATTGCCTTGGGGGTAATAGCTGGTAGAGTACTTTAATTTAATTCCTTTTTCTAGAGAAAAATCACTCATTTCAAGAGACGAAAAATAAGAAGCATTGTCAAATACCAGGCATTCAGGGATACCGAAACGAGTGATAATATTTGAATTCAAGAAGGATATTACCTGACTGGTATTTACATCTTTTAATGGAGTAGCCTTGGACTAGCTGGTGAAATAATCTGTGGGTTTTATAATGTATTTATGTTACTACGAGGATGCTGGATTGATTGGGCCTATAATATCCAAACCCCACTGCTGAAAAGGGGAGTCTACCGAAACTGGTTGCAAAGGGAACACTGATTTTTGTATTCATCCAGATGCCTTTTGGAAAATCACACACTTGCGACATAAGGCATGAACGTCTTTAAAAAGGATAGGATAGTAATAACCTTCTCTTAATACTTTATGGGCAGTGGTGTCTCCACCGAAATTCCCACCAGCTTCCCCTGCATGTAATTCCAATAAGACTTTTTCTGCTTCATCTTTTTCAAGACAACGCATAAGTATTCCATAAAAATTTTGGTGAAACAAAATACCATTAATCATCTAAAAAGAAGCATATTTTAATCTTAGTGCTCTATGTTTTTGGGGATCAAGGTGATGGGGAGTTGATCCGTGTATAAGATAAAATTTTATGTCATCGTACCAGGAACTAACAGGGTTTTGTGCACAGTAGATTTGATTTTGATAGTACTGATCTGGATTTAACATATCAGTTTCATTTTGCTATCCTACAACTGAATCGGTGACCAACTTGCATAAACCTTGGCCTCTTACAATTTGTGTTGGGGTGATTTCTATGTCATATTCCTGTAAGGATGTGACCCAGTTTGCCCTTTTCTAGCCTAGTTTTTTCTGTACTAACAAATTTCTGATAGTTGGGTAAGGAACAATGATTTTCATCCTAGATTTGAACAGATAAGATTGAAAGTGTTTTACGATTTTAAAAATAGCATAAGCTTGCTGATCTACTACTGGGTAATTAAGTTCTTCTCCCTTGAAGGCTGAGCTCATAAAGGCAACTGAGACTTAATTATTTTCAACATTCTTTTGAGTTAGGACAACAACATACGATCGGTAAGAGGCAAACGTGTAGAAGGTGAATTCTTGTGAAAAATCAAGGTCATTAGAGAAGAAGCATCTATTATGGCCTTTTTTATTGAATCAAAAGCATGAATTTCTAAAGGTCCCCAATGGTACTGTACATCCTTTTTTATTAAGTTTTGTAATGGTCTCACCATTTCTAAAAAGCTGGGGACAAATCTCCTAACAAAGTTTATCTATCCTAAGAAAGATTGCATGGAATTTTTTGATGAGGGAGGGGGGAGTTTTGAAATGAATTGGGTCCTTTCAGGGTCGATAATCATCCCTTCATTTGATACAATGAATCCAAGGAGATTACCTTGTTCTACTGCGAAGACAAATTTTTTAGGATTTAAAGAAATGTCGTACTTACAACATCACTATAGAACAGATCTTAAATGAGCTAGATGATCTTCTTTATTTTTTGAGAAGATAGTAACGTCATCTAGGTAAGCTACTATAGATTGATTGATTAAGCCATGGAAATCGATATCCGTCGCTCTCTGAAAAGTGGCACTGGCGTTTATGAGTCCAAAGGGAACCTTTCTATATCCGTAGGTGCCCCATGGATAACGAAAAGTAGTTTTCAGCTGTTCTGGGGGAGACATAAGGAGTTGGTTATACCCATAAAAACCATCCAACAAGGATAATATTTTAGAACCATACACCTGTTGAAGGATATGTTCCATGGGAGGGATAGGGCAGTTGTCTTTATCAGACGCTCGGTTAAGATTTCGGAAATCGACACATAGTTGGATTTCACCACTCTTCTTTCTAACGGGGACAAGATTAGAGACCCATTGTGCGTGCCTTAACGAGAAGATTATTTTATCATTCAGGAGTTTGTTTAATTCCTTCTTGACCGTTGGTTCAAGTTTTGGGTGCATCTTCATTAACTTTTGTTGAAAAGGTTGGGTCTGGGGTTTCATAGGAATAATGTGTTGTATGATGTTAGGATCAAAGGTTTTTAGGTCATCGTACGTTCAGTAAAAAACATCTTTGAATTCTTTAAACAATTTAATAAATGCCACCTTTTCTTGCTCAGAACACCCCAACCCTAAATTAATGCACTGTGGGTTATCCTTAGTTCGCAAATTTACTTTTTCATGTGTCAAAGAGGAACTATTTCTTTTACAATTCACTGATTTTCTGAACTTATCGTGAAGATCATAAAATTTTTCTAATCTAACCACAGATTTTGAGATAGAGTTTACCATGTCTGATGCAGATTTTGGGGATCTCGGATCTGGTATTACCGTAAAGTCGCGAAGATTTTCATCATGGGTACCTTCGTTAATCACTGTGCCTTGGAAAGTTTCTTCCATATGCATAAAACTTATGATCTGTTGATCGTCATCGAAAACTCTCCAATTTGGGATGTTGTCTGGGACGGATGGTTTGAAAAATAGTTCAACAGAAAATGCATTCAGAGATAGACCTTCTGTAGGAAAAAATTTTGAAGTGACGTTAGCTAACAAATCAGCTTCAGAATTATTCATTCTAGGAATAGAATTTATGTTAAATGCGGAAAACTTGTTCATCAAATTCCATACCTCAGTCTAATATCTTTTTAGGTGTGTAGATAAGCAGTGGATAGAATTTTTTACCTGTCTAACCACGATTTCCGAATCACCAAAGATAGTCAAATTTTGAATGTTCAAATCTAGTGCTTTTCTGAGACCTTTCAAGAGTGCCTCATATTCAACCGTGTTGTTTGTACATTTGAATTCTAACTGGAAAGAAATCAAAGTCTTGTTACCTACTGGATCGATGAGCACACACCCTGCACCAGCTCCTTCCTTAGATTTTGACCCATCAAAGTAAAGAGACCATATTTGATTTTCATCAGGCGCATGTGACCACTGAGAGAAAGTTGTTGACTGTGTGCATGTCATAATTTCAGATTGTTGTTCTGGGTCAATGATGGTAGAAGATTCAGCCATGAAATTGCCAAAAAACGTATCCATCCCCTGTATTTCAGGGGAATTGGCAGAAGGAGTGAATGGTTCATTGGGATCATTTAAATCAGTTACTGTGAACTTGAGATAACGTTCACGATTTACCTTGATTCGGTTAGGATTTCCATTCTCGGGTAGCCACAAGTAAGACCAATCCGTCGCAAAATAGCCATGTAATTGTTCTGATCAATCTCTACTTAAAAACAAACCATATACTTATAGGATATATACAACAATGATATCAATCACTTGATGGACTTTAGGATTAGATGACAATATTATAAGCACATTTTTTAATTCACCTATCACTTTAACACTAGTTCGATCAAGCTGGATAATTTTCAGGATGGATGGTTGAACTTCGGCATTAATATTTTGACAGGTAGACAAAGAAATTGCGTTAGATGATGCACCTGAATCTACCATACAGTTATGTACATTCCTATTGAAAATTTCAAAAGTCAACAAAAAGGAAGGGACATTTCTACAAGTACTAACAATAGAAGTTTGTTGTTTTTTAATCGCAGCCTCTGAAACTAGTTTATCTACATTTGTTACACTATTTACAGGAAGGTCTCTTTTATCATGAGGCTTGGATGTAGTTTTGGTGGAGGCCTTCTGAGGAATTTTGGGGTTGTTTTGAACACCTTTGTTGTTGTTCGGATTTCTATTTTTGTTGTTCTCCACAATATTCTGCAACATCTTTTGCAAAAGAAAAGGGAGTTGTAATAATTCGTAAACATAAATGTTAGCCCTAAGATTTTTTAAATCTTCAATCAAATCATAATCTAAACATGGGTTTGCTGAATTCTATTTAGTCTCAATTGATTTAGACTGTTTTGGAGGTAAAGTAGTCACAATTTCATAAGAAGGCTTATTTGTTGTCTTGCTCCTAGTATTGTAAGGATGCACAGTTTCAAAATTAGCTTGAAAAATTCTATCCGAAAAAGGTCCAAAAATGTTCGGAGAGGATTCATCTTCTTGTACTGTCTCTTGTTCATCTACTTCTTCTGGAATCTTGGGAGGAAGCAAGTTATTGTGTGCTTCTAGGATCGTTTGAATAGCAAATCGTTGGCTTTCTAGATTTAGGCCTTCAGAATTTGAGTTAGATTGGTTTGTGGGAAAAGGCTTCCTAAAAGGGGGTTTGCAAGGTTCTTCTCTCGAACAAGCTGCTTCAGCTGACCTTTTCAAATCTATAACTTGATTGGATAACTTCTGAACAACTTTCTGTAAGTTTTCTAGATCCAAACTTTCTGGTTGAGCTTTGTTTTGGGGAGGTCTAGGAAGGATTTCAATTTTCTTCTTGGACGATGAACTGGTATCTCTCTCATTGTCGGTATTGTCTTTTAAGCTGAGAATATATTTCTTGATTTGACTGTGAGATCGGAAGAGCTGATTGGATAACTTCTGAACAACTTTCTGTAAGTTTTCTAGATCCAAACTTTCTGGTTGAGCTTTGTTTTGGGGAGGTCTAGGAAGGATTTCAATTTTCTTCTTGGACGATGAACTGGTATCTCTCTCATTGTCGGTATTGTCTTTTAAGCTGAGAATATATTTCTTGATTTGACTCACCTCTTCGAAGGCTTCTAACAATGTAAATTTTATGGACCTCTTTACCCAAATGGCTATGTTTTGATGTAATTCTTTTGTGTAGTATGCGAAAACAAGATTCTCGGTAGGCATCGAATCCATGGGGATTCAGTTCTTTAGTGTCAGGAACCTTTGATTAAAGTCTTTTATCTTTTCTTTGGGGTTCATTTTTAAACTA
>CBVK0100043186.1:0-38614 GCA_900067695.1 Picea abies
ATTTCCTACCAACAACATGTCATCAACATACAACACTACATAAATGAAGTTATTACCAACTTGCTTGGAATATACACAGTGATCAGCCCTACTTCTTACAAATCCCAATCCAAGGATGTGTGTGTCAAACTTTTGGTACCACATCCTAGGTGATTGCTTCAGACCGTATAATGACTTCTTTAGCTTACAGACTATCTCTTTCTTTCCCTTCACTACAAAGCCTTATGGCTGCTTCATGTAGATTTCTTCTTCCAGATCCCCATGTAGGAATGTTGTCTTCACATCCATTTGTTCCACTTCAAGATCAAAAGTAGAAACAATAGATAAAAGAAATCTAATAGAAGTTAACTTAGCAACAGGAGAAAAAATTTCACCAAAGTCAATTCCCTCTACCTGGGAATAACCTTTTGCTACTAACCGAGCTTTTTATTTCTCCACTTTACCTTCTGCGTTAAACTTCTTCTTGAACAACCATTTGCTACCAATTGATTTTCTTCCAGCTGGAAGCTCAACTATATCCCATGCCTCATTCTTATCCAAGGCATCCATTTCTTCAACCATGGCCTTTTTCCAGAGTTTACTATCCTCTGAATTCACTGCTTCCCTGACAGTTCTGGGATCATCATCAGTAATAGATAAAGCAAAATTGGAATGGAAATCAGATGGACTATACCTCTCTAGTTGCCTTCTATCTCTCACTGATCTCCTCAATACTGGGGTATGAGGTTCTTCTTCTTCTACTTCTGCTTCCTTTGCTTCCTCTGCTTCCTCTTCTTCATATGATTCAGATTTTGCATCATCCAACTCAAGCTCTATTTTCTCAGTTTCATCTTGCGTTGGTGGGAATTCCTGTTTGGACACATCTTTTACCTCTCTAAAAACAACATCTCGACTGTAAACAATTTTTTTGGTTTCTGGGTTCCAAAGCTTATAACCTTTCACACCATCTTTATAACCAATAAAGATACACTTTTCAGCTTTATTATCTAGCTTACTACTATTTTCCTTTGGAACATGTACATAAGCATCACAACCAAACACTCTAAGATGTTGAAGAGAGGGTTTCTTTCAAGACCATACCTCATGTGGAGTTGTATCATCCAACACTGATGAAGGTGATCGATTGACCAGGTAACATGTTGTACTCACTGCCTCTACCCAAAATTCTTGTTCTAACCCGGCACCGCTGAGAATGCTCCTTGCTTTTTCCATCAGTGTCTTTTTCATCCTTTATGCAACTCCATTCTGCTGAGGAGTGTATGGAGTAGTCTTCTGCCTTGCTATACCACACTTCTTACAAAATTGTTCGAATTCATTTCCGCAGAATTATCCACCATTATCTGTTCTCAATACCTTTATTTTATTCTCTGTCTGATTTTCTACTAGAGCCTTAAACTCTTTACATTTATCAAATACCTCATATTTCTTTCTAAGAAAATAAATCCATGTGTTCCTTGAAAAATCATCTATGAATGAAAGATAATAAATAGATTTACATAGGGATGGAATAGGAACAGGTCCAAACACATCATTGTGTATCAACTATAAGATCCCCTTTGCTCTTGTAGCACCAGATGGGAATCTTACTCGATTATTTTTACCATATATGAAATGATCACATAAATCAAAATCCAGAGTGCAATTTGACATACCTCCAACCATGCCTATACCATGTAGTGTTTGAAGTCCCTTTTCTCCAATATTCCCCAGGCTTTGATGCCACAACATGGTCTATTTTTCAGGGACAATATTGGTCTTGTATTCTTTATTTGTCTGCTCAAGGACAATAGAACTATTACACCCATTATTATAAGTTCTTCCCAACAACTTTTACAAAGTTCCACACAGAACTCCCCTCATCAACACCATTTCTCCTCGTACCATCTTGCAAATGTTCTTTCCAAATAAAGTATCCACTCCTGCATCATCCATCTTGCTTACAGATATTAGGCTCCTGGATAGTTTTGGAACGTGAAGAACCCCAGGGAGAGTTCTAATCCTTCCATCTTTTAGCAGCAACTTAGCCCTTCCACGTCCCAAGATTTGTGTTGTCAATTCATCTCCTAGGAATACATCACCACCATCGTATTTTTCATATTCAGAGAACCACTCTCAATGAGGAGTCATATGGTATGACAAACCTGAGTCGATCAACCATACATCACGTTCTTCATGTGTACTTGTAGATGCCAGGTAAACATCACCTCCTTCTTTAGTGGAGGTTTTCTCCTCTATGGAAGAGGTACTATCAGATCCCTTTGGTTTTTCAACCTTCTTAGGCTTGCAATCTTTCTTATAATGCCCTGATTTACCACACTTCCAACTTTTCTTCAAAGATTTTCATGGAGACTTAGATCTACCTATAGATTTAGATCTCCACCTTGAAGGCTTACCAGGGTTCCTATCTTGGGTACACCCTCTTACAAATAAAGCATCTGTGTTGTGACCATCCATGATTTTTCGCCTCATCTCTTCAGATAACAAGGATGGAACTACATCCTCATACTTCAATGTAGATTGAATGGTACTACTAATTGCTACAACCACATTATCCAAAGATTTTGGAAAAGAACATAACAAAGTAATACACTTATCTTCTTCTGCAATCGTAATATTAACAAACACAAGTTGACTTACCAGAATCTTAAAGGCATTTAGATGTTCTGTCACATAATCTCCATNNNNAAGATGATACAACTTCTTTCAAATAATCAACTTGTTTACCAAGGAATTTGATTGATACAAATTCCCTAACTTATCCCATAGTTCCTTGGTTATAGATTCTTTCGAGACATTCAACAAAACCAAATCTTCCAAGCAGAGTCAAATAGTACTCCTTTCTCTTCTATCCAACTTCTCCCAATCTTCCTTCGACATACTAGTAGTTGGTGTACTAGTAGGTTATGTACCAGTAACCTGTGTGCTAGTAGACGGTGTACTAGTAGGCTATGTACCAAGATCCATAGTGATCCATTGTTCTTTGTCTACAAGAAGGTCCTCCATCTTGAGATTCCATAGCTCAAAGTTTTTACCATTGAACTTCTCTATCTTGATTCTAGATGAGCTCCCCATTCCTATTTTTATACTCAAATCTCCACTGCAATAGCTCCCACTAAACCCAGGTTTATCACAGACCCAAGATAAACTTGATTTATCAAGACTAAGCCAAACCCTTAGCAACAAAGGTATCCCTCTGAAGCCAAAAATGAGCTCTGATACCACATGTAAGTTTTAAAACCGTGAAGTAAAGAAATCCATATATATTCTTAAGAAAAACATAATTTAATCAATGTCTCATTCACATACTACACAGAGATTTATACCAGAAACCCTCAACTGGGAAAACCTTTCTTATATTAATTATTGTGAATTTCACCATTCAATATACAATATATACAATGTTTTTAGGTATTTCGTGCATACCAAAACCCTAATCCCTAAAACTGAGATTATTTTTAGTAAATCACTAAAAATAGCAAAAACTACCCAAAAAAAAAAAAATCGTCGGCCTTGGGCTATGCCTGGTGCTGAACACTATGCATAACCAGGGGGGGCATACCTGGCCCCCCCTAGGAACCCCCTAGGAAAGCGTCTGGCACACACAGAACAAAAAGAGAACTACTACAAGGGATCATCAGACGCAGTTGTCATATCTGACGCGCCCACACACACACATGCAAAGAATATAACACATACCCAACAATGGGAACAGGCTCAGAAATGGAGAAATGGATGTCTCAAGGATAACAGACTGTGTGAGTGAAATGGTCATGGAATCATTGAATGGATAAGTCAGTTAAGGAAGTAATCACTGTGAAACTCCTCATGAAAGGGATGGTGAGAATGATGAGCCAAAACTGTTGGTAAAAACTCCCAAAATCCCCGTGAAAGTGACCAAATGAGCTAAGTCCCCTTCCATGATATGAATGCATGTCCCCAACTTGATACGTGTTATATTGGAAGTTACTTTGGTCCACTTGTCCCCAACTTTAGAACTTAGGATAAAATAATTATCCATACTTTATGCTTTTTAGGAAATATTAATATAATATTCCCTTGACTTTTGGTCGTCCCTTTCCCTAACTGGTGAATTTTAGTCCCCCATCTCTTTTATCGTAGTCGGTATATGTGCAACAATGTATTTTATATTAATCACGAGTCATTTGCAAAATAGGTGCATTGGCCTTTAACATCTAGGCATTCTGGCCTAATACCAAAGAATAAGCATCCCATCTTATAATAACTAGCTCACCAGCCTATAACACATTTCATTTACATGAGGCTCGTTGTCCTCCATACTACGTGCACTTTAGTTATTGCACGTGGTGTCAGGGAATGTGCATTCTACATCATTTTACTGCGCAGTTCATGCACACACTATGCCATATGCAGTGCATTACAAAATGATGTCAAAACAACTCACCATCTTAAGTACACTTATATTACATTTACAATTGTGTTCGGCTGAAGGATATTACCGATATTCTTCAAGAAGCTCAGCGCCCTTAGGTTCCAATATAGAAATTTTCCCACTTCTCTTAGGTGCCATATTGATAATATGATGCGGCAACTTGACACTATCGGAAGTTGAATATACAATCTGTAACTGTTAGTAATTTCTTCTGAAAGATACCTGCACTTATAATTCAACAAAATTAGAACAATGAGTGACAGGGTCATATAATGATGTTTGGGAATTGAACTAATTTGAAATGGGTCTTTGCAGGTACATTATGATCCTATCATGTAACAGTTTGAACTACATAATTGATTCAAGTGATATTGTGGGACACATGTGGATTATCGGTTCACGATTTATGTAATCATAACAAAATTAGGGTGGTTGGTGCTTATCATGGCATGATTTCATTAGTGCTATGGGAATAATGTTATTCCAGTAGCTCTATTAATGACTTAGTAGAAATTTGAATTTGAAGGATTCAAATAGGCATATGATGTGACAAGTCTTGTAAAACCATGTCTCAAATTCCCAAACTTAAAGAATTTTTTCAAAAAGATAAAATGTGAATCAAAACAAACTCAAAACAAAGATTAAATTCAAATGAAAATAAACAATGAAGTGCAAGTAGGGAGGGTTTAGGATTAGAATTTCTTACTAAATCAAAATAAAAATTAGAGATTAACAGTTCACATGACATATTATGGTGATTATGATTAATGATTAATTGCAAGTTGGGGGGAAACATGGGTGTTACATCAGATAATTCATGGGTCTTTCCAGTTATTACTGAAAATTTATAAAATGATTCTCAAAGATTGCAAGTCCAATCACTTCTTTGCAAAAGAAGGGAGTGGATTTTTAATGGACTTCCAAGTGTGAAGAGAATTTTCAAAAGTTGAAGGAAATATTGACAAGTGGACCAATATTGAAGATTGCAAATCCAAATGAATATTTTTTTGTGTGCATCAATGCTTGGAAGGAAGGGACCGATGGATTTCTTAGTCAAAAGGATCATGTGGTATGCTATGAGTCCCAAAAATTAAAAGAGCATGAAAGGAATTATGCTATCCATGATCTAGAGTTAGTAGCAATTGCACATGCATTAAAAATGTGGAGGCATTACCTCATGGGTAAGAAATTTGAGCTAAGGATAGACCACTGTGGTTTGAAACATTTGTTTGAACAGTAAACACTAAATTCCAATCAAGCTAGATGGTTGTAATTTATGAGTGAATATGACTTTGAAATTAAGCATATAAAGGGAAAGAAAAATCAAGTTGTTGATGCACTCAGCAGGAGAGCTCATGAAGTGCATATTGCAACCATCAACATGTGTAGGACAGATCTAAAACATAAAATTGTTGCAATAGAAAATTCATATTAGAATTATTTAAAAATAAAAGAGATATTACAACAAAGTAATTTTCAGTAGAACTTTAATTATTATGAGCTAAAAGAAGATATAATTCTTATGTACAAAGGTAAGGTGTCTGTGTCGAATTCTAGTGAGATGAAAAATGTAGTTGAGAAGGAAATGCATCATGTGCCATATGTCGAGCACCCATGATATCAGAAAACAACTGCAGCTATAAGAAGCCAATACTTTTTGCTGGGAATGCAAAAGAAAGTGGATAATTACATAGCTATATGTATAGAATGCTAAAAGGTAAAGATAAAGAATAGGCATCCAACATGTTTTCTACAGCCATTTCCCATTTTGGAATGGATGTGGGAATTTTTAACTGAGTATTTTATTACTAAGCTGCCCAGAACAATGAAGCATAATGATTCCATCATGGTGGTGGTGGATAAATTTATGAAGGAAACACATTTTATTCCAATAAACACTACATACAAGGTAGAAAATATTGCAGAAATATATATGAAAGTATTTCCTAGGATACATGGAGTTCCTAAGGAAATAGTTTCAGATAGAGATCCAGATTTTACTTCAAAGTTTTGGAAAGTTTTGTTCAAAGGCTTTGGAACAAATCTAAATCTTAGTACAACGTATCATCCAATGTCAAATGGGAAAAAAGAAAGGACCAATAGGATAATTCAAGACACACTTAGAATGTATGTGATGGATCAACCATCAAAGTGGGAGGATTATATTCATTTAGTATAATTTGCATACAATAATGGGTATTAGGCCTCATTGAAAATGAGTCTGTATGAAGCAATGCGTGGAAGAAAGTGTAACACACTAGTGACTTGGGATAATACAACAGACAAAACAATTGTTGGGCCATAATTGTTAAGGGAAATAGAAGAAAATATGGAAAAGATAAAGAAAAATTTGAAGGATGTCGAAGATAGGTAGAAAAGTTATGCATACAATAATAAAATGTTTAGAGATTTAAAAGTGGGCGAACATGTTTTTTTTAAAGTGAAGGAATAGAGAATTTCACTAAGATTAGGAAGTTTTCTGAAGTTGGCGATGAGATATTGTGGACCTTTTGAAATATTAGAAAAGATAAGGCCAGTTGCATACATTCTAGCATTGTATGCATCCATGAGAGTGAATAATTTATTTCATGTATCATTATTAAAGAAATATGTGCCTAACCCTAACCACATAATTGATTGGAATGTGATCTAGGTGGAGCACAAAGGGGATTTCTGGTTAGAGCCAGTACACATCCTGGATCAGAAAGTAAAAGTGCTCAAGAAAAAATCCATAGGGATCATAAAGGTTCAATGGACTTGTTACAGTCATGAATATGCTACATGGGAGCATGAATAAAACATGCAGGAGGAATACCCACAATTTTTTGACAATTTTGAAGAAGACATAATGCAAGACCCCATTTTGAGAAACTAGAGTTCTAGAACCATATCTTAGAGTCCTAGCCAACTACACTAGGGACCTTGATAAATGAATGGCTCATTCCTTGGGTTAGACTTCATAAATGGATGGTACATCCCTTGGGTTATTCTTGGTAAATGAATGGTTCATTTCTTGGGTCGGTTAGTTGAGAGGAACATGATATTATGGTTGGAGCTACTGCTGGAGTTGTGAAATTACAAAATTTTATTTTCTAAGTATTGTGATGTAAATTTTCACTCTCTCTCTCTCACACACACACACACACACACACACACACACACACATATATCAACATAGAGTTCACAAAGGACGATGCACAATTGTAGGGGAGGGGGATTTAACATCCCCACTATAATCTCCATTTCAACTAATGCTTATGTAGATATAATGTGTGGCTATGGCCAAAGTGATGTAACATGAGAATTGTATTTCTATGTTTTAATAATAAAAATGTGATGCTGACTGCTAAGGGGACATGTACAAGATATGGGGTATGAATTAATCCACAAGAGAGGGAGTGTCTAGGACAATGGCCAAGATGGGTCTAAGGTGGAATTACCCATGTATTAATCCAACCCATTTTCCTAAATATGAACCTTCCCATTTTTTATTGAGTGTTCCCAAATCCAATCACTGAATACATGTAAGACGGTGGGTGTGAGTGGTTGTTATAACCCTAAATTGCACCACACATGCTTACTAGGCATCAGGCCAACTCATATCCCTTCCTTGCCAAAGCCATGCTGAACAAACTCTTGAAAATCCTCTTAAATCAAGTGGCACACGCCCTAACCCACTACTGCACGCGTTGGAACGCTGGTAGGCCTCTTACAACATGAGTTTGAATGCTGACAGGCCTACTACAGCCCGCGTTTACCTAACAAAGCACAAAAACAGGAAAGTTTCCGACGGGACAAAAAGCTATGGGTCAGTTAACTGAAACTCCCAGCCATGCATGGTCGAGAGTTCGTCTAAAACCCTAGCTCCTTCTAGCCTATAAAAGAAGGGGTAGGGGTACTATTTGAAAAAAGGAAAAAGATAGCAAAGAAACTCTACCCAATTGCCGAATCCATTTTGTCCCAACCCTTTAGCCTTTCCTCAAGCCTAAGAAGAATTCAAGAAAAGCAGTTGGAGGACAAGGAAGAGGAGGAGCCTAGGATCAGGATCGAGGAACGGTGGCCGATCTCTATCATTATTATAAGTTGATTCATCTTGAGATTAATAAAAGAATACTTTTCCCATCCCAATGCATGAGTTATATATATTTTATTTGATTTATGCTTAATCTCTAACCCTTAGGTAGAAAAATAGCATGCATGCGTAGTGTTTTGTCTTGATTGCAGGATTGCCTTTGGAAGGAGCAGCGAAAGAAAGCAGATAAAGCACAACAAAGGATCTACATCGAACATTGATAGATAAAAGGTTAGTAGGTCTTTTCCATGCTTGTGTGTGAAAAAGGGGTTCGAGTATTGGGGTGATAGGTTAAGAGTGATTTCTTTAAGGTCATGATCTGCATACAAGTTCAACCCTAGCTTGTTAGTCCGTAGGGTATTATTTCCCAACAACAGAATTGGCGACTCCACTGGGGAAATTACTCTTAGGGTTTCCGGATTTAATTGAGGTTTTTGGGTAGTTAAAAGAATTATATTTTTTTCTTCTTTGTTTTTCTGTTTTCTGTTAGGTCAGAACTAGCAGGGAACCTGGTTCTTAATACCATATTTTCCTTAACTGTTGCTTGACATTTATTATCGGGACACACAGAGGTACATGCGGCCTGCAGAAGGCTTGCACGTGTGTAACCCGTGCCCTAACCTTATACAGCCCGTGTTTAAACGCTTGTTGTAGAGGTTTCAGTAGCGTGTAGGACTCAGAGAGATTAAGAGGCAGTCTCCTCTTCCCTGTCAGAATTTTACATTCTCAAGGGGATTTTTGGATCCTGTCTAGGTCTTGCTGGTTCACAGTCTTGTCTTAGTCTGTGTTATTGTTTTTGTTATATTTTGCATTTATTTTCCTTTTTTGTTAAAGAAGAAGCATCCAAGCCTTCAAGAGACCCTGGTTGTCAATACCAAAGGCCTCTTCTAGGTCTGGGCTGTCTGTGGTTAATTTTGTCTTGGATTTTGCACATATACGCGGCCTGTATCAGTTCATCCCATGAGTACCCGTGCTCTGTTATAGCTCAGCATGCGTTTGCACGCATTCTGTTTCAGTGACAGTCACAGGCTTGTTAGGTTTCTTTTCATTCAGAGTGGGGCAGTCATCCCCTCTTGTGGTGAGAATTTTTTCCTCTCGAGGGTTTTGAGTCTAGGGTTGCATAGTCAGTAGGTTAGGGCCTCTTATCCTTAGAATGTGTTTTTCTTAGTTGATGTTTTGATATAAAAGACAAAAGAAAAAATTTGTTTTATGGTTTTTAGACAAGTGTTAGAATCAGTGCTTTCTTGATTGCCATTGTGCGTCTTTGCTCTGGTTCTTTGCAATCTGCGCTTTAAGCCATAATTTTATTTTGTTTTCTTGGTTTTGTGCTTGTCAGCATTTTCCGTTTGTTGCTTCATTTTGCAATTAAATAAAAAAAAAAAAAAAAATTTGTTTCATTTTCTTCTTTGTTTGAAGATTTTATTGCTACATCAGTAGCTAGGAAGAAGTCTTTTTTCATAATTTTTTGCATGAAATCTTAGAAAATTCAAAAAGAAAAAGAAATATTTTCTTGGTGAAAAGTTGTTGGTTTTTGCATTTTTTGTAAAAGTTTTGTTTCCAAGCATTTCTGATTCATTTTTCTTTGAGTCTTTACACACCATCAGTTTCACCTTCATACCTTGTGACGTAAAAAAATCCCATTAAAAGCAACGCTAATTAAAAACTATTAGACTTTTTGTTTGTAGGGTCCATATACTAGCTTAGGACTAGGGCCTTGGAATAGGTTGGAGAGTAAATTCTCCAAGGCCACTCAAACCAAACATTGGAGTCTGTCATAGGGAGTGTAGAATTCTAGTTACGTGAAAGTTATCTGGGACCCCCCTCTAACACAAGGGCTAAACACGAGGCCACGTAAGGAAAGGTAGCGGAGATAACCCCTCCAAAGCCGGACCAAACGTAGTGGAGAACACATATCGAGGATTTGTTGAGGGATTCCGTCGTTTGCATTTTCCATGGAGCTTCGTGGGTCTCGAATCCATTCGAGGTCCTCAGTTGTCTTCCGGACCATTTTCTCTCGATACCCTTGACAAGTTTTGGGCTTGATACCCTTCTCATTGTGGTCTACCTGACTATCGACTGTACCCGCCTAGTGACTGTTCGCGTGCTGGCAAACTAGTTGCCAATCTTTTCTAGGGACATACACAGGTGACTGCGGGGGTATACCATGGTACCTAGGACAGACATCGGGCCATGATTTGCAGAGTATACCCAGAGGGTGCTTCCGTATTCGAGTTGCACTTACACCGGTAAGTTGCTCTAGTGTTGGTTGTTGTAACTGTTCTTCAAAATAGTTAGTGTTTGCTTGATTTATCTCATAGGGGATTTCTTTTAGTGTGTGTTACTGTTTTCACATGTAGAATACCTTACCATGTTGTGAATCTTTGCACACACTGGAGGATTCAGAGATCCGTTGGTCACGAAGGCTTCTGGGCCTTCCGTCGGTTATACTGGAGCCACCCCCGCCACCATTGAGGTGGAAGCTAGACCAACAGGGGTCTTTCGAAGCAATCAGGTTACAAACCATTGAGCCAGAACAACGCCCGGAAGAATCGACTGCCAATATTGGATTGGTTGAAACGTCAACCACTGATACTTGGCTGCAAGTTATTGTGCCAATTCAATTTTACGAACGCCTGTCAGTGCCTCACACATCTATGGCAACAAACGATGTTACTTCCTCTGGGAATTCTTCCATTCCCATCACCGTTGCTACCACAGGAGAAGCTTATCCTAACTTGCCCTTTTCAGTGGTCCGAACCACCAAGGTCTTGGCCACAACTACTTCGCACAGTGGACCAACCCCATCTATCACGGCGGCCACACCTCCCTTCACACCTAGTGCGACAGGCCCTCCATTTTCATACGGTATGCCTAGTTCAAGTACAAGTCCTACACTCACTCACTCCACTTTACAAACTTTGGGTCTGGGGGTAGGGAGCTCTAACACTCCTCTGCAAGGTCAACTTGGGGGCATTCCTGTCTCTTTCAACGCTTTTCCTTATGCTAGAGGTCATATCTCTCCTTCGTCCCCTTTGCTCGGTGGTCTGCATCAGCAGTCCGCCGGGCAGCCTTCACACACAATTTTCTTTGGAGCCGGGAGTCAAGGAACACCTGCGTAAACTCAGTCGGTAGGTTCGTCACCATTTTTTTGGAATGGGATGTTTGGTAATAACACTTTCGCATCCACTTCTTTCCCATCTGGGGGCACACCCATTTTTGGATAGTCTACTCTGGCACAGGGTACTATTCCTGCATTGGGGGCACATATACCAGGACCTTGGAACTCAGGACAAGGATCCATTCCTTCCTCTAGAATGTCGTTCTGGGGTAATTCTTTCCATAGTCAATGGAACCCTGGATAGACTTCTATGCCTCTCCCATCAGGACCGACATGGAGTAATCCTTCCCAAAGTTCGTCAAACATGATGAATGCCCAACATACTATGTCCTTTATGGGGAATCAGCCAATGATGTCTCCACAGATGCAAAACCCTTACGTTGGTCAGGGCCATTGTTTCTACCAGAATCTGGGCTAGCAGCCAAACTTTTCCTGGCAACCTGGTGCCAGTCAAACTCCAGGACCCTTTTTCCCAGGCTATCAGCAGCAACCTAAACTACCATTCTTGGTGACACTACACTTTCCAGATTTGACATGGTTGTTAAATGATCCTATCTGTCACGATCCAAGTTGGCCTCCTATGCCAATGAAGTTGACTTCGGACATTCCAAAGTTAGAGGCCAATCCTAATGAAGATCCAGGTGATCACATGACTACTTTCCATCTTTGGTGTTCATCTAACTCACTGAAATATGACTCTGTCCAGTTGCAATTGTTTCAACGCACTCTTATCGAGAGTGTCGTGAAATGGTACATCGAGCTTGATCACTCACGATATTCTTCTTTTGGTGAACTAGCTATGGCCTTCCTTAACCATTTCTAGTTACCTGTGAGATACGACGCTGGCACTGAGTTGCTAGAAAATTTCAAACAGACGATAGCAGGCCATATCTCTGATCATATCCGAGAGTGGAGACGTTGAAAGAGTCTAATCAAAGTACTGATTCCACCAGCATTCCTGCTTGAGTGATTCCTTAAGTCTTTAGTACCACAATTATCCAAAGATGTCGCAAATTCTGGGGTTTTCTCTGAAGAAGATGCCATCATGAGGCCTCAATAGTTTGAGCTTATCTATTCTCAGTCTGGTTTACTGTACAACATCATGTCGGATGCACCATGATCGATACTGGATAAAACTAGACAGAGAGCTGGACCACATGCTAATGGTATTGTTGGTTCCACGCAAACCAAGCCCGCTGAGCAATTGACAAAACAATTGCAACAATTATCTATACAACACTCAGTGGCTAGCCATACTACTGCTTTGGCTGCTCCTTCTACCCAAACGTCAGAAGTACACTCCGTGCAGATGACTAACCCAAAGGCCACCCAACAGCCTGAAGGGAAGAAGAAACAACGCAAGAAGGGTAAGGGGGATAAGAAACCCACTGATAATGTTGGCGAGGGCACCACGGAAAAGAGGAAGGCGAGGTATCTGTGCAACTTATGTGCGGAAGACCACCCGACCCATCTATGTCCTCGACTTGCGAAGGCCCAGAAGTTTGTCACACAACAACAACAAGCCTTGTTGACTAATCCCTTTCAGCATGGGAAAAATTTAACTCAAGCCTCTACAAGTGCCGAAGGGGGCAGCCAAGAAACCTTCCCTCCCCCAAACAATTCCTCATCCATGAATGTATATATGGTTAGGGGTGATGCTTTAATAACGAATAGAGTGCATGACTATAGTAAACCAAGTGCCTCTGAGAAGGGAAAAGAAGTCGAACTCCCATCTCTTCCTCTACATATTGAGAAGACATTTGGAGAAATGATGACACGCATTCCAAAAGGTGTGTTTAAGAAAGCTTCTCATAATCCAAATGCAAGGGCCACCTAGAACTACTCTGTGGTGGAAGATTTATCCCAAACCCCTTGTGCTATGTCTGCTTTGGAGGTCCTCCAAAGTTTCCCTGCTCAGAGAAAAACCTTGTTGGATGCTTTAGGCTCTACTAAGACTTGTAACCTGGGTACCATCATGTTAGATATGACTGACTTGAAACCTCGTTTGCCTTACCACGTCATGTTTTAGATAGTAGTGGCTCATCCCACGAAAAATTTTACACGGAATATCTTCCGCACGGTGGTCGACAAGGGTGCTTCAACTTGCGTTATGTCGTTAGCATGCTGGAAAGCCATTGGTCAGCCTGAGTTGTCTCCATTACCTACTCTCCTCACTGCGTTCGATGTTCGTTCTTTTCGACCACATGGCATCATTCCTTCTTTCCCTGTGCAGTTAGGGGGGAAGACCATGTGCATCGAAGTAGAGGTAGTCGATTCCCCCCACGACTACAATCTCTTATTAGGTCGTAGTTGGACTTATGTTATGCAAGTAGTGGTCGCTACAGTTTTCCGAGTCTTATTGTTTCCACATGAAGGCCGAATAGTGAGCATTGATCAATTGTCCTTCTCTAGACCTGACCCATCTTTGGGGGCATCCACGGTTCCCATGATAGATAATCCTCAAGATGGTGTCGTTAACGTAGGAGTTGGTTTGTGCCCATCTTTGATGGGTACTTTCTATTACCCACCTCCTCATGGCGATGTCAAGTTTATATCGACTCACCACAAGGCTGATATTTTTCACGTCTCGTCGTTCCGCACGACTTACTTTCAGGATCCGTGGATTCTTCCTTCCCCATCAGCCATGATGGATGAGACAGGGCATGCTAGCATGTCCATTCCCTTGTTGGCTGCTGAAGTAGCATACTCTTTAGTCTAGCAAACTTCAGCCACTCCTGATCCGACTCCCGCACAAGAGTTGGATCCACTTCTTGAGCCTATCTGGGCTCAGGGTTCTCTTGCTACCACCAATTCGTTAGACTTAGTCTCGCCTTCTGACGAAGCTGTAATTGAAGCAATGACTAGTCCGGACAAACCTTGGGAAGATCTTCATCATAGATCATATTTCCTCCCAGAGTTAAGCCAAATCGAGGCCGGAGAATTCACTATCACCATGATGGGAGATCAGCCATGTCCCATTAACCTCTTAGCTACAAAGGAAATTTATGCTGAGGGAAATATGGTGACTATCATTGCCACTATACCTATCAACATCTCCCGAAACTCTGGCATTGTGGAGAATGTCTTCGTCGGAGCGGATTTCTCCCCCGAAGAGGTTCAGATTTACACAGATCTTTTCAAAGAATTCTGCGACATTTTTGCCTGGTCTTATGAGGAAATGCCAGGCATCGATCTAAAAATCGTTGAACATGAGATCACTACGTATCCTGATGCTAAGACTGTTCGAAAAAAACTTCATCCAGTTAATCCGAGGAAGGCAGCAACCATCAAAGTTGAGGTTGAGAAATTGCTCAAGGCAGGGTTCATTTACCCAATTCATTTGACTCAGTGGGTGTCAAACCCCGTGTCGGTCGATAAAAAACAAGGCACGATTTGTGTATGTACTGATTTCCGTGATTTGAATAAGGCATGTCCAAAAGATAACTATCCAACCCCATTCATCGATCAGATCATTGATGAATGCGCCGGTTGTGAAGCCTTTTCATTCATGGATGGTTTTTCAGGATATAATCAAATCCAAATCAAACCTGAGGACCAACATAAAATGACATTCATTTGTCCGTGGGGTACATTCGCCTATCGTAAGATGCCTTTTGGTCTCAAGAATGTTGGAGCCACTTTCCAGTGGGCCATGTCTTTTTCATTTCATGACCTCAAACATATAGTCGAGGCCTATCTAGATGATTTAGCATCACGCTCTCGCAAGAGAAAGGATCATTCTATGCACCTCCGACTAATCTTCGAACGTTGTCGCTACTTCAGGATTCGCTTGAATCCCAACAAGTGCAACTTTTGCATCACGTCAGGACATTTGTTAGGTTTCATTGTTTCAACAATAGGGATCATGGTCGATCCTCTTAAGGTGGAGGCAATAGTCCAGTTGCCCCCCCCACGCACAATCTTACAATTGCAGAGTCTTCAAGGCAAGGAGAACTTCTTATGACTCTTCATCGCCAACTATGCCAAAATCACCAAGGGATTTATGCGTTTACTGAAGAAATATGTTCCTTTTTTTTGGGATGAAGCTGCTCAATGCTCTTTCGACGCATTAAAACACACCCTCACTACCACGCCTCTGCTACGGCCACCTAATTATAACAAAGACTTCTTATTATATTTGGCTTCCATAGAGTCAACCATAGGCATGGTTTTAGCTCAGGAGGATGATTCATTTTCCGAATACATGATCTATTACCTGAGCCGAGGCCTCGTAGGACCGAAACTTAGTTATACCCATCTCGAAAAACTTGCGTTGGTAGCAGTTCATGCTATTCAATGGTTCTGTCACTATGTTCTATTTCGCAAGACCACCGTCGTTGCCATCGTGAATCCATTCAAGTACATGTTGACACGATGAGTTATCAGTGGAAAAATCAGTAGATGGATGGTAATCCTCCAAGAATTTGACTTAGACTTTGTTTCAGCCAAGTCCAAAAAGTCACTGGTCTTCGCAGAACTTATCTCGGAGCTTCTGATTGAGTCAGGTGACGTTGTGCCTGAGGAATCGCCTATCCGGGGGGATATGTTTTTGATTGAATCTTCAAACCCCTGGTACGGAGATATATTGATCTATCTCCAGACTTTGAAGTTCCCCACCTCTGCTTCTCGTGATGAGCGTCGGCGAATACGCCATCAGGCTAAGAATTATCTCATATTCAATGATACGTTGTATCGGAGAGGTGTAGACTGCATCTTGCAACGATGTCTCACTCATGAGGAGGTTGTCATAGTTCTCAACAATTGTCATATAGGAACCTGTGGCGGTCACTTGTCCGGATTGGCAACAGCCCAAAATATTTTATGAGAAGGTTACTTCTGGCCCACACTTATGAAAGACTGTATCGAGTCGATCAAGAAGTGCCATCTATGCCAAATCTTCTCACGGAAGATGAGGGCACATCCAGTTCCTATGTTTCCTGTCATCACAATTGGTCCCTTCACTAAGTGGGGGATTGATTACACTACATGAAACCCCTCGTCATCAAGGGGGCACCACTATATCATCATAGCTGTCGACTACTTCACTAAGTGGGTCGAAGCTATGCCAGCATTTAAATATGATGGAGAGACTGCAGCTCTCTTCTTATTTAACCATATTATAGCACGGTTCGGTGTCCCGAGAGAGATTGTCACTGACCATGGCAGTCACTTTCATAACCAAATGATGTCCAAGTTAACATCAAAGCTTGGGTTATGGCAAGAACATTCCTCACCTTACTATCCCTAAGCCAATGGGTAGGTGGAAGTTGTTAACAAAACTCTCAAGACGATTCTACAACGAACTATCAACTCAACCAAGTCAAATTGGCATTTGATGTTATACTCAGCATTATGGGATTACCGAACCTCAGTTAAGACTGCAACCGATTTCTCACCTTTCCAACTCATTTATGGGTTGGAGGTAGTCTTGCCCATCGAATGTAAAATTCCATCTCTGAAATTGGCAGTACAGTTATTGCCAGACACTTCTCCACTTGAAGAACGATTAGTACACCTTGAGCAGCTTGATGAACAGCGTCACGATGCATCCCTGGACAACGAAGCTCATAAACATAAGGTCAAGTGTCAATATGATAGGTCTGTTCGTCCTCAGGTTTTTTCTGAGGGCGACCTTGTCCTGGTTTACGACCAAGATAAGGACCCCCTGGGGGCAGGAAAGTTTAAACCCATGTGGTTCGGACCCTTCATTATTAAGGAGATTTTAAAAAAGGGCGCTTATCATCTGGTCGATTTTGAAGGGAATGTTTGGCGGAGCCTAGAAATGGGCTCTACCTCAAGAAGTATTACTCATAGCATGGTCACTATGGGTAACTTTTTGTAACATATGTATAGTCTTTGTACTATTACTTTTTTACCTTTCTTTTAAAACGTGTTATGGACGTGTCATTGATGTTATCTTTCATCATTATGGCATATGTCAAGTGAATCTAAGGTGTTTGTTGGGTATGCCGACGGCGCTAGTCGACACACGCGGAGGCTTGCCTCTGCAGCTTGGGTGATCTTTACACCACAGGGTCAGTTGTTATCTTCCAGAGGTATATTCTTAGGTGACACCACAAACAATGTTGCTGAGTATAGTGCAATTATTGAGTTGCTTTGTGACGCTTTGTCATTGGGTATCTCTCATCTCCAGGTCTATCTAGATGCTCAACTAGTTGTGTCGCAGCTAAACAGAATATACCGCGTCCACGACCCTACTTTACACCGATGATTCCTTAGGGTATGTCTCTTGGAACACAACTTTGATTATATTACATATTTTCATGTTCCTAGGAGTCTAAATCAAATTATAGATACTCTAGCTAATGACATTTTAGATTGGCATCTCGCCCACATATAAAAAGATCATGATCATACACATGTAAATACATTCTTGTACACATAATCCATAAGACACAAAAAAGAAATAAAAACCATATATAAACATCATAAAACCCTCAGAGTACATAGATGGGCGCAAGCACCTCAAAAATGGGAACCATAAACGAATCACTGGGCTTATGCCCTCAAAAAATATGTACATATCAGTGCTTGTGGCACATAAAAGTCTAAAGTCTGTTCAGGGCCTATGGGTTCTGTTATAATCATATACATCCTGGCCCAAGTGCCTAAACAATTGGATCCATGTCCTAGGTACCCCCACAATATGAATCTGCAAGGAGGGTGGCAAGTCCTCTATCTCTGCCATGGGAACTGTGCGAGTGAGCGCAGTAAAGTTCCACTCAATTCTCCTCAGGACCCTCTCGGCCTCTCCTGCTGGGAGGTTCCCTATTACTTCTACTCCTCCAGCGGCGAAAGCTACGGCTTCTGGCCATGGGCGACGCCTGTTCCATGCATAATCAGCAGGTCGCACGGGTCTCACATCTGCATGCAACAAAAGTTCACGCATCAAAAACTCTGGTATACAAAAAACATGATATATATATCAAAAAAGACATAAAAATTATATATGCAAACAAAAAATCTGTATAGGTTGAGACTTACCCATCTCCCCTTGATCCTCACCAGAAGGCACTGGTATCACTGGATCTCTGGAGAAGTCGATCCCCACATATGGGTAATCCTCAATAGCTGGGATCTGCTGTGACAACTAGGAAAAAAATTCATCATTGAAGGCCTCTACGGTCCTTCCACCACCCTGTCGTGGCAGCAACGCTGCCCATCTACACACTATGGGGAAAGTAGCCAGATGTCCTCGTACTGTCAACCGAGGACTAAAGCATGGAACTCTCTTGAAGAAAAAAGAACACAGGATGGTCCCAAACTCGAAGTTCCTATGTATCTGTTGTCTGTAAGCTGTCAACTGACCTGTCATGCTCGCTAGCAGTGTGGTACTCCAATCAAAAAATTGTGCATTCATGCACTGGATTGCACAGTTCATCTGTGTGTGCGAAGCCTGATGCACAGCTGCGGAGCCGGTAATCCGCCCAATGAGCGATAAAATGGTCTGAAGAGCGAGGATGGTAATCCTGCTCACAGGTACCGAGGAAGATCTCTGATCGGTACCAGCCTCATAATACTCCTCTATCAGCTCCGAGACTTTGCTTAGCCCCACAGGAAAGGTATGAAAGTTGAATGGTTCCCCTCTCCTCAAGAGGCTAGTCAAAAAATAAATATCCTCGGTGGTGGGCACCAAGGATTTCCCCTCTATTATGAAAGCCTCTGCATCGGGGTGCCAATAGTCAACCAGGGCATTCAACAGCCTTGGTTGCGTGTGCATAAAAGGACACAAAAAGAATTTTACTAAACCACATTGCATCAGTATGGCCATAACGTTCAGATCTGTGGCCACTAACTCATTGGAGGCCTCATGCTCCCTCTCCCTCCACTGAACATACATCCTGCCAACACAACAAAGAAAAAAAAGGGGGGATTAGGGCTTGTTTAATTTAATTTTTGCATTACGCGGGGGGTACCCGCGAGCTGTCAAGGTGACAGTCGCGAGTACCTGCGTGTAGCTTTGGCTCTGTGCATGGGTACCCATGGGCTGTCCCTGGACAACCCACGTTTTCCTAGGGCCGACCTCTTTGAGGTCGACGCCCACCCCCAAAATCAAATAAAAGCAACAAATGAAGGATTGAATGACAAGACAAGGGAGTTTGTACTTACTTGGTCCAAGGAGAAGTCTGTTTCGTCCACTGTAGCTCCTAGAATCACAATCTTTGGAAAAGGGGGTGTTTTGGCTCCAGAGTCAATTTCCAAATCAGCAATGGTGATAATGAGCTGCCAACTTCTATTTATAGACTTTTTGGCCTCTTTTTGTCATTTTTTTTGCGCCTCTTTATCAGTTTCTTTATACCAAAAACCATTTTGAGTGGTTCAGGAGTTATATGGGAGGGATTTGATCGAGTATTGGGACAATTTTCATTGAGTTTCAAATATATATATATATATATATTGACGGTCCATAAAAAAAAAAAAAAATTCAAAAATCAACTTGAGCATATAGGGTAGGATTTCATCCTGACTATTGCATCTCGTTGCCTTTTGTTCTTATTATATAGGATCGATCCCATATGGTTGTGGCACAGAACCATCATATCTTCTCTATAAGTGTCGCAATTTGGTGGTAGATCTTACCAAAACATGGATGCCCTAGGTAGGTCCTGGTTGCATTATGGTGTCCATGCCGTTTCTAAACAACACTGTAGGCTCAGGAGTCCGTGTAGTCTTTCTTGAATACGAGTTTGAGCCTCATTCAAATGGGTCTTTTTCACTCTTTGTCTTACCCTCCGGACTCCCAAAACATAATGGATCTCCTTTTAATCCCTTTTCAAACCCTCTAAACATGAAAAGATTGTTGAGCGATCTTGTGAACCTTCACGCTCGTTAAACTGAAATTTGAAGTCACGTCTGTCCGGCGGTAGTTTACCCCTTTTTCAGTTCGGATGGTCAACTGTACGAACAAAGGAATACTCTATTGAATTTCCATTCTTTAGAAGAGTATCCTCAGGTAAGATTTTATTCCTTTATCGGGCCTGAGGGACTAAATTTACGAAAAAGAAACCCCCCCGGAGTCCATAATTAAGCTCTTTTCAGACTCCCTAAAATTGAAAAGATCGTTGAGTGATCTTATTCTTTCACACTCGTTAAAATGGTCCAGAAGAATATTCCTGACGGAGTCCATATTTAAGCTTTTTTCAGACTCCTTAAAATTGAAAAAATAGCCGAGTGATCTTGTCCTTGTCACACTCATTAAAATGGTTTTGAATTGACGTCTAATCGGTGCTATTTTACCCCTTTTTTGAACCGACTAGACTATTGTCGAAAAAGGTACCCCAATGGAGTTTTCTTTTATTCTTTTTCAGACTCTCTAAATATGAAAAACCACCGAGCTTCCCTTCTTTGGGCTCGTTAAACTTACATCGAAGGACGTTACCATTGTGTGTTCTATTAACTGCATTTGCATCCTTTACCCTTCAGTCTAGTAACAATTTGCCTTTGCATCTTAACACCTTTGGCCACTGGAGGATTTTTCTTGAGTATCATTTCCTTAGAACATCAGTCTTGTCCTTGTGCCTTGAACTTGTATGTTTGTTGTACTCGTTCCTCCATTGTAACGTAATATTCCTTTATTCTTTTTCCAAATCATCAAAAAGACCAAAAAAATCAAATATACCCCAAAAAGAGGATGGGAAAGGTATTTTCTTTATTGGCAGCATCATGAGTCGCCCTTGGATAAAGAACATCTATCCATTTGATTCATCAGACTATGGGATGTAGTATGACCTTAGGAAGCTTTACTCACTATATTGAGTTGTGTCCTCCACCGTTTGGTTACTCTTCCAAACATATGGAGAGTTTGCGTTGCCTCCTGCTTCGTATACTTATGATTAACAGATATGTTGCCTGAGTCTTATCACTTTTCGTGCTATTGTCCAAGGGAAGTTTGTCACCAAGCCTGAGTCGGCCCCTCTACAATATGTCTCTTGTCCGCATACCCGACCATCCTGAACGTCCAATCAAGTCTTTGTTTGAAATCACTGAAGCCTTCAGTCCGATCATCAAGATTATCAAGTCCATAACCGACGAGCCGTTGAAGACCTCTGGGTAGTGCAGTCGTACACTCATATTACACTCCTACCTGAGTTTTAGAAGATTTTGAAGTTGTTGCTCGAGCTCTGAAGTGCAGCCATCAGGCCGAATCAGCTTCTGGGAGATGGATACTCTCTATGTATATCTTTCTGATTTCGAGATGTAGCTCCGCTGTGTATTGTTCGCGGCTACTCTTCATAGTTGTTGGACATGGATCTACAGTGTATTTGATTGGTAGCCATGGTTCTATTTTATCCTGAGCATGGGTATGCCTGCCTCAGTGAGACATTTGATATTTTTTGCAGATGGCACCTCCTGATTCCTGATTCCTGGGCTCACTCATTCAGCATATCAATACATATTGGTAAATAATTGGTAATGTATTTCAGACATCAGATGCTCTTCTGACCTCACACATTAGGGGGCATCTATTATAACCCTAAATTGCACCACACATGCTTACTAGGCATCAGGCCAACTCATATCCCTTCCTTGCCAAAGCCATCCTGAAAAAACTCTTGAAAATCCTCTTAAATCAAGTGGCACGCACCCTAACCCACTACTGCACACGTTGGAATGTTGGCAGGCCTCTTACAACATGAGTTTGAACACTGGCAAGCCTACTACAACCCGCTTTTACCTAACAAAGCAAAAAAATAGGAAAGTTGTCGACGGGACAAAAAGCAATGGGTCAGTTAACTGAAACTCCCAGCCATGCATGGCCGAGAGTTCGTCCAAAACCCTAGCTCCTTCTAGCCTATAAAAAAAGGGGTAGGGGTACTATTTGAAAAAAGGAAAAAGATAGCAAAGAATTATTGCAGGAGAGCTCATGAAGTGCATATTGCAACCATCAACATGTGTAGGACAGATCTAAAACATAAAATTGTTGCAATAGAAAATTCATATTAGAATTATTTAAAAATAAAAGAGATATTACAACAAAATAATTTTCAGTAGAAATTTAATTATTATGAGCTAAAAGAAGATATAATTCTTATGTACAAAGGTAAGGTGTCTGTGTTGAATTCCAGTGAGATGAAAAATGTAGTTGAGAAGGAAATGCATAATGTGCCATATGTCGAGCACCCATGATATCAGAAAACAATTGCAGCTATAAGAAGCCAATACTTTTTGTTGGGAATGCAAAAGAAATTAGCAACCATTGATTTGGCACTCAACATTTGGTAGGTGGTGGAGAATTCAGGGTCTGTTTCATAGAGGTGGGGCCATCCAGAGGTCTCATGGTTGCAAGATTCTAGCACCGTGGTGACTGTCGTGATTGTAGGTCGACTTAAGAAATAAATAACTCGGTTGGTACTTCTTGTTTTATACTTGATGTTAAGGTGGAATTTTTGTAATTATGTGTACCACTTCTGATGGTGGTCATTCTACAATTTGCCTTGGGTTTGCGTGAACTGTGGTGGCTTGTGATTAGTGTGGATGACTATCTCCTTCCCAATAATTTAATTTATCCACTGGCGGTAGGATTTCAAAATAGAGTACATTTCTTTGTCATAGGTAGGGTACTTATGGACAACATATGATAGTGTCTCACTATGATATTCCACGAGGTAGTAGTGTTGAGTGAGAATGACTCCCACAACATAGTCTAAAGAATCTATCTTAATCTCAAAGGGATGTTGCAGGTCCAGTAATGAAAGTACCGGGGATGAGAAAAAATGATTCTTCAAGTCCTCAAAGTATTGTTGTTGGGACAGGCCCCACACAAATTTTTCCTTACTGCCACCCTTTGTTACTTGACTGAGGGCCCATGCGATATGAGAGAATCCCAACATGAACCTACGATAGAAATTGGTGAGGCCCAAGAATCTTCGAAGTTCAAAGAGTGTGGTTGGGGATGGAGAGTCATGAATGACCTAGATATTGGATGGATCGACATGCACACCATGTTGATCAACGATGTAGTCTATGTAATGGACCATTTCCATGTTGAAGGAGAATTTTTCCAAGTTTTCATATAGTTTGTGTTGCCACAGGGTGTGCAAAACCTATTGAATATGCTGCAAGTGTTCTGCCCAAGTATTTTCATAGATGAGGATGTCATCCAGATACACCGCTACAAAAGTATTGATGAAAGGTTGTAGGATATCATCCATCATCCTCATAAAATTTGTTGGAGCATTTTTCAAACCAAAGGGCATGACCATCCATTCAAAAAGACCTTCTTTTGACTTGAAGGCAGTCTTCCATACATTTGTCTATTATATTGGGACCTGGTGGTAGCTAGACTTCAGATCAATCTTACTAAATTATTTGTTCCTCGTGATCGGATCAAGGAGTTCGTTGATTTGGGGAATCGGGTACTGGTTTCAAACTGTGATTTTATTCAGGGCCTAGTAATCAATGCAGAGTCACTAGGTCTAGTATTTATTTTGCACTATCATGATTGGAATCCCACAAGGTGATGAGCTGGGATGAATGTGCCCCTTGTGGAGAAGTTCTTGGATCTGCCTCTTAATCTCCTCATTTTCTAACACAGAGAATTGATAGACTAACACATTGGGTAGCGGTGCACCTAGGGTCAGATTGATGGGATGCTTGACCTTACAGTGAAGAGGTACCCTGGTAGGAGAAGAGAAGATATCTGAGTATTCTTTGATGACCTTATCCACTTTCTTTTTTTGTGTGGAGAGATCAATCGTGGAGGCCCTAGATGTGGCTGTGATCTTTCTCTCACTCTAAGATCGAATCACAAAGAAGAAAAATTTCCTGGTCTAAGATATGACCTTCCTACATTGCTTGGCAGAGATCAAGGAAATGGCACTAGGATATATTACCTTAGGTATCCTGTACAATTTCTTGTTCAAAGTAATAATAACACTATGAGGCCTAGACTCATATACAACATGACATTTCCATATACAAGGTTGTCCCAAAAGAACATTACAAACTTTGAGAGGAGAAATATCACACAATACCTCGTCTTTGAATGGATTTATGTCTCACGATAGTCGACACTATTGGATGACATGAAGATCGCTTCCTTGGTGGAGCCATCCAACGGTGTAGGGTTGTGGGTGCGGCATTGCTGGCATAGCCAACTGATTAATGACCTCTACTAAGATGAGGTTCTTATGGATACCACTATCAATGATGAAGTGCAAGAGGGTGCCTTTCACCCACATCTATGAATGGAAGAGGCTCCCACCTTCTTCTGGCTTGTGTGGTTCACTAGGCAGGAGCTTGGTGGTAGAAATGGTGGCACTGGGTTCCGTGTCAATGATCTATCTTCACCTTTTTGTTTCTAACTTAGAGTAGAACCCACGTCTTATCATAGGCTTTCACTTCAGCCACCAACAACTCCTTTGAGTGACAATCAATAGTGTTATGCCAAGGGCTCTTATGGAAGTCTCACCACTTCTCGGTATCTTTATTTGTCTTTCTGGTATACTTCTTTTCTTGTGGCTTGGACTGGTTTCCTTAATAATATCCATATTTTCTCTCTGAGGGGTTGGGGCCTCCCTTTCTTGGCTTTCGCTGTGAGGGGTTTCCAAGCCCAAATTTCTACGTCTTTTGTTTGAGATTCTACTTGATTTTGATGGCATAATGGTAGGCCATGCCCAAGGACAAGATGTCTAAAAATTACATTTTAGTCTGTATGTATCTCTATAGAGAACCATGATACTTGAGCACCATAGGTCACTCTGAATATTTGATACCCAACTTGGTTTGCAAGGTATGGAAGATATTTGTGAACTCTGGCACTGCTTGGTCTCTTTCTTGCCGCAGTGTGGTCCATTTGGTATACAAATCATCATAACTTCCGATAGTGTAGTATTGTTCCTTAATATCATCCCTGAAGGATTCCCAGGTGGTCATGATTGTAAATAATGAGGGTTCCTCTATTTCCTTTTTCTCACAGAACTTTTTTGACCAATATTTGACATGGGGAATGTCTTTGAGGAGCACAAAAGTAATATTTTCTCTATTCCAAAAGTTATAGACAAAAAAATACCCTTCTAATAGATTCAACCACTTGTTTAAAACATCTATGTCTATCTGACCTTCAAATATAGGAATATCAAAGTTTATTTGTACCTTGAAGGGGGCTACGCCTTCACTCGAGGAAGATGTGTCACCTATAGGTAGTCACCGAAGGATTTGCATGAAACTATCCATCATCTCGTTCCTTTTTTGTGTGAGGGATTCCTCAAGAAACATTTTGAAAGGATATTGTGTCCCACGATATTTATTTTATCCTACCATGAGAGGTCTCTTGGGCATAGGAGATATTTTTGCCTTAAGAGAAACAAGCTCGAGACCCAATTTTTTGTACCCTGATCTCGTTGGGGACATGCATTAAGATGACAAGGAGCAGACTGCTCTGATACCACTAATATGGATTTTATGAGCAGAACGAAATGAATATAGATTATTAAAATATGCTTAACATATGATAATAGAGATATAGTAAAAATGGTTTTCTATTCAATAAGGAAATAATTTGAAACTGTAAAATGCAGTGAAAAAGAAGCTTGCTAGAATGGTGGAGGCTTATCTCTGAGAAGAGATGTGACAACTACGCTCATTTGCAAGAAGATGATTACAATGAGGCTTTTAAGGCCTTTTTCACAATAAATTTGAATGTCACAAACCCTAGACATCCAAAAAACCTAACCCTAGGATATGAAGTTCAAAATTCATGTGGGCCCCGTTTGGGTAAGTTAGTACAACAACTTCCCGGGGTTGTAACTTTTTCATACAATATTGGTTTGGGGTGCACGATAGATCGATGGAAAGGTATCATCGAGGATATTCATTTTGGGGGCTCAATCAGAGCCTTTTCATAACATTGAGAATCTCAATCCCAAAAAACCTTCATTTAGGCCCTCAAAATGGCCTCGGAAGTTAAAAACTGCAAAAAATAGTAAATTACCAAAATTGTCAAAAAATTGTTTTGAGACAGTTGGAAAAGGTGGGTGGCCACTAATATTCGCTTGTATCAGTTGTAGATGAATATATTTTATGGTTATAGTTCAAATAGGTAAGTCTATTTTAATTCGTAGTTGTAAGCTACAGGAAATCGACTAACAATAAAAGAATTAAATTCATTGGTTGTAAAAAAAAAATTATGTGTATTCTTCACTGTAATGTCCCTCTTTTGGGATGGGGGATGTTATAGGTTAATTTTTTTTATGTTAAATATTGAATACTAGAAATTGATCATGTTTATAATTCAATAACATTTTGTAAAAGGATATGTAAACAAAACTCATGATCTTATTATTCACCCAAGAACTAGTTTACACCCTCTTGTGACAAAGAAGTGCATTTGCATGGATTGGTGCACATGCCAACCATCTATATACCATTAGATGGGATATATTGTTTATGGCTTTTGGAAAACCTTCATGCAATAACAAGGAGGTGCCACTATATTTTCTCAACAAATTGTGGCCAAATTTGTTTAAGGTCAACATGTCAACTACTTTGACATTGGTGAATTTTAAGGGATAAGTCATGAGTTTGTGCAATATTCATCGAATGTAAGGTGTGACCCATTGAGAGGGCCTTGACCTATTAGGAAAAGGCCTAACTACCCTACCCAATATCTTGTAATTTCATATAATATTCATTAGACCTAACATTGATTTCCACCGGGACCTATAGTTTACAATAGAATAGTACATTCATTTATTTATCCCACTAGGAGGGATCTTTAGATGATGTACAACCTAACAGGAGGATGGGTTGAGTCTTTGAGCTATGCAACAGATTACAATAAGGCAAGTTCACATGGATAAACTAGGCATTCTGATCATAATTAATGTGACCCTAATTGATAAGGTTAATACAAAATCATTTATTTGAACTTCATTATATATATAATGTGTGTTGTAAATATCTAATTCATTTTCATGTTTACTTTCTATGATTTGATAGTACTCCAGAAACATAGAGACACCTCATGATCCATCAATTATCATTTCCAACATTGATACAATAGTTGCAATGTCAATGTATTTTCCTATTGAGATACCTCACACATAGATATTTTCCTATTGAGATACCTCACACATAGATATTATGGAACTATAATTTTGTTTAAGTATAGTATTTAATCATTTTATATTTCTTTCAATTATTTTAATAATTTCAACTTTTTCATTGACATCTAGATTATTTTTTATATGAAAAAGTCTAGCGAGATCCCTTCTAATTAATGCCAATAATGATTAATGTTACAAAGAAATAAATAATCAAGTGAAACCCATTCTATTTAATCATTTCCAACTTTGATACGATAGTTGCAATGTCAATGTCTTGAAACCCATTCTATTTAATCATTTCCAACTTTGATACAATAGTTGCAATGTCAATGTATTTTTCTATTGAGATACCTCACACATAGATATTATGGAACTATAATTTTGTTTAAGTATAGTATTTAATCAGTTTATATTTCTTTCAATTATTTTAATAATGTCAACTGTTTCATTGACATCTAGATTAATTTTTATATGAAAAAGTCTAACGAGATCCCTTCTAGTTAATGCCAATAATGATTGATGTTACAAAGAAATAAATAATCAAGTGAGAACCATTCTATTTAATGCCAATAATGATTGATGTTGCAAAGAATCAAATAATAAAGTCTTCGAGATACATTCTATTCAATGCCAATAATACTTGATGTTACTGAGAAACGACCTAATTCAAATGTAGTGCTTATCACAATTTTATCAACGTGGTCATATAAACTAATGAAGTACCCTTCATAAATCAAGTGCATCATGTTTAAACTCAAAATGAGAAAGTAGATTCTTCCAATTACTATTCACTTGGTTTCATTTGATTTCATTATTGGATTGCACTATTGCTTTCCTTGCCATGTTTTAATGAAAAAGTTCAAGCTATGAAAACAATAGTTTTATTAGAGGATTTCCCTCATTGCATATTAGTTGAGTTTCATAACTTAAAAAATAGGAAATTGTTGTAATGCATTTATTTCAGTGAAAGTATAGTTTATTGATTTTAGCACTGATACAATACATGTTGTATTAGAACAATCAAGTTATTGCATCAATTTCATTCATATAACTCAAAATAATAAAAATAATAAAGTGTAAAGTGCATTGATTTAAGTAATGGATATAATTTGATGTATTGATTTCAATAATAATAATGCAAATTGTCCAATGAATTTGACTAAACAACAACACATTGAAAATAATTTCAAAATGCATATTATAATATTATCAAAAAAAATGTCCATCTCTTTATTTAGTATTTGAATATTGAACATTTTTTTGTTATAATATTAAAATATACATAATACATATATACACAATGCATTAAAACCAAGGGATTGTAATATAATGTAAATAAAGTTATAAGAAACATATAGAAAGACACTAGAAGGAAAAAAATTATAAAAACACGGGAAAGTTAATAAGAGTGGTTTACAAGATTGATTACTATATAATATATTTATTATTTATTATATGCATTTTATTACTTTTTATTATTTATTATATATATTTTATTAATATATTATTTATTATATGTATTTTATTACTTTTTAACTTTTATTATTTATTATATATATTTTATTTATTTTTTGTCTTTTTATTTTCATTAAAAAAAATTGTTACTTTATTACTATTTATTTTATTTCTCATTTAATTTTTTAATAGACATTTTAGATATTTTTAAAAATAATAATAATCTAATTAAAAATATTATTGATGATGATGATTAACGTTCATTAAGATCTAATTGGTTTATGGGATCTTAAGAGGGTAAGTGTTGACGGGCGAAATTGACAGTCCGTCAACTGAGAGAGTGGAACTGGTCTAGGGTTGTCTAATAACCCAAGCCGTTTGGAATGAACCACCCTGATGGGTTCAGCGGCTCTGTTAGCCGATCTAAGCTCCTAAGAAAACCAAAGAGAAAACTAATCTAAACTAACTAATCTAACTAAAACTAAACAAACTAAACAAACTAAAACTAAATAAAACAAAATAAAACTAACTAAACTAACTAACAATAAATAAAATGAACTAATCCAACTAAGCTAATTAAAACTAACTATTAAATAAACTAACAAATCTGCTATTTCTATATATACAAACTACTAACTGAAATATAAATTATTCACAAAATATACAATATCTACAAAATACAGATTTAAATAAAACCTGGAAAACTCATTTTGTTTTCTACCCTAAGACAAAGAAAGATATTTTTGTTGATTTTCTGATTTTCTGAATAAAAAATAAAACTTACTGAAATTAAACAATCTAATATACTAACTACACATATATCTAACTAAAATACTAATAATATACTATACAAATAAACAACGAACAGACCTGGAAACGCTCCAAATTTGTCCTGTGTATGATGACTTCGAAGCTGGTCGGAGGAAGGAAACTCGCACCGAATAATCTAGGAGCTTCTCGTAAATGATAGCTGCAATGCTTTTTGAGTTTGTTTACAGGACAAACAAGACATAAAAAGTCATAACAATTATATGATTTATAAATCTCTGCAATAAGGTAAACTTGTTATGCAAAAACTTATACTTAATAATTGAACTTATGAAGAAGAGAAATCTGTCATTCACAAACTGAATCAAGTAATTGCTATGTTTTTTTATAGGCTAGAAGAAATCATATATGGATTATATTGATTAAATCATATCACTTGCAAAAGACTAAGATAGCTAAAGTAGTCATTAACCAAATGCAAATTGATACACATAAACATGAAACAAAATATTGATATTATGAAAAGCTAAAGTTGTAGCAGAACATCAATTTTTGTCTCAGTCTGTATTAAAATTCCATATCCTTGTTCTCCCATGAATGAGGATGATTATTACAAAAAATAATAAGTATTTATAAATTTTTCCACAGGATAAAACCTCCCTGTGGAAGTTATCAAACTGTTTACATAATCTGGGAAGATATTCCCAAGATCAACTAAACTAGGAAACTAAAATGAAACCAAAATATTTCAAATATCCTCTAAACTGTCCATCAAATCCCATGCAATTTCGAATTCATCTGAAAAGGATCCAAAATAGACAAGTTAGAAGACTCTTTTACTAATAAAATGATAAAAATTAAATTTTATAGACTAGCTACAGAATCATCTGATTCTATAGCTGGTCTAAATAAAGATACAGAATCAGAATTGAAACTAATTGAAAATCTTTTAAGGAGATTTAATTCAATTATCATCCAATAATTATTTGAGAATGAATCATATATTGAAATCGTTATCACATTATGAACTCAAACAGGATCCACATCATTTAACCGAATACAGAGATAGCAATACTCTGTTTCGATTATTGTCATAAGTCATGTAAATGAAATCACATGTAACAACATTGTAATCATTGCTCAACAAATCGAATCCATCTATTATGAAATCATTTTGATATCTAATAAAAAACAACATAAATCACAAACACTTTGTTACACTTGTGAATCGAATAGGATTATCACGATAACTGTATAGCAAGCGATTTAGGTTGTGAATGAATTCAAATCGTAACTGTCTCGTAACTGTCACAAACAAAATCTTAACAGGATAAATCAAACAGAATTCGTTATAGATATTGATCGTTTAATTTTGATGACAATCGTTTCAATCAAACGAGTCATAAAAGGGTTTGACCAATTCATTTCACCAATTTAAAATATAGAGCATCAATTATAATCTGAACTCGACCCATAGAACAAACTTGCCAAATTAGAACAAGAGCGAATCGATTGGCTAAGGTTTTCACATAGTTGTTATGATTCGGATTCATTTCCCGATTCCGGTGCGAATGTTATTTCAGCGTATTGTTTTCATCAAAGAAACAGAATCATTATCCTTAACTTGGAAACAATCAAATATAGAACATCACACGACACAACATTGTAGCAAGTATCTTCCCGAAAACATTTACCAGTCATAGCATACCAATGATAACGAAATCGAATCCAAGCAAATCATAACAATCAATCTCAATCAAATTGTTCACCAACCATAGCATCAAGTCCGAACATGATTATGTTCTAAACTGAATATTAAAAATTTCCTTTTCAAATCGGATACAAACCAATTCATTTGAAGGAAAACAATCAAACAAATTCAAATGAAGATCACTCAAATCCAATCAAAATCTATTGATTTCTATACTGGGAATAATCAGATCGTATATTGAATCGACATTTCTTTTTTATTCAAAGAAAAACTATATATATAATGCAAGCAATATAACAGAGCCATTCAAGATGTGAACAGAACTGTTTAAAACTGAATTCAAATCGTTATATCAACCTAGCTTATTTGCAAAACAAAACGATATCAAATTTTCCATACCTATGTAGCGATGAGACCGCTTGATTATCCCGGCTTGGAATTTACAATAGCCGTGGCTAATTCCATGTTTTTAAACAGGATGGAGCTGGTTGTCTTTTGTTTCTTATCCACTGCTTGGAGCTTGGCATTTTGACTGGTCAGGACTGCAATCTGGTCTTCCAAAGATTGAATCCTTGATTGGAGTATCGAAACATTGATATAATATTGTTCTAACCATGAATTTCATTGGTCACGGGATGACTGTGAGGGTTTAGACAGAGCAAGCGAGGGTTTGGACAAACGACCGAGGGTTTCATAAGGCAATTTAATACCTGGGTAGTTAGGGTCATCCTTTAGGCAGGGGGGTAGGTTTGATACAAAATCATAAGGGGGCGCTGCACATAAACCTTGCGAGTAGGGATACTCGCTGGCCAGAAAACACTCAATATCCGAATCAGAATCCTTAATCAGAATGACAGGGTTAGATTGGGCAGAGGGTTTTGGTTTGTTTCTAGCCATTCTCGAAATGAGCCGGGCATTCCTTTTCCTTTTTTCATTTGTGGTAAGGTTCGGCTTGGGATTTTTGCTCATAGGATTCTTAATGGCCTCTGCACTCTTAGTCATAGTGTCAGGTAAGTCGATAGGAGGGTCGGTCAAGGGTTTAGGCAGTAGGATATGCAAGGGTACAGACGGTTTAGCCTTAGTCTCAGTTACCATAGGTTTATCAACCTGTACAGGGTCGGTTTCTTCAAAGCCATTACGGGCGATGAAGGCCTTCCAATTGTCACCACACAAATTCAAATGATAAACAATGATGAGCTTAATAAGCCCATGATGAAACAGGTTGTTGTCTTCCTTGTGCCTCTTATACTTTTTGGACATTTTATACAGGCTCTGATGAAAGTAGAATGCAATGTTAAGAGGATAACCTATAAAAATCATAAGGAGACGCAAGTGGTAGAGGAACACAAGCCCGTATCGACCTTCACAGGTCAGGAACTACTTAAGAATCATTAACAAGTTGTGCCATCATTGTTTGAGCATAATTATGGGCATACCTTTCTCACAAGAGGTGACTTTGCTCGATTGAAACAACAATGTCCATGGCACTTCCTCGACCTTGCAATTCTCAAACCAATGCTGTCCCGAGGTAGGTAACCCCGTGGCTGAGTTGATAAACTATTCATCGATCTCTAACTGTACATTGTCGACCTTGGCTCGATAGCCATCAAAAGTCATGGCAAACTGTCGTGCTACACAAAGGTTAAGACCCTCAAAACGTTTCACGAAGGTAAGCCATCCACTATCTTCCAAATCTTGGTGGGCATTGTCAAACATCAATAGGGCTTGACTGCCATTGGGTTCAACTCGCACGACTGGTGCCATGGAGTCGAACACATGGTAAGGGAAGGGTTTGAATCACCAGCACATACAGGAGCATAGCTACCCAAACTAACAACAATGAATGAACAAAAGGGGTAAGCATTAATGCGAGCATGCGAAGGTGGTGGAGTCTGCCATGCAAAATATTGATTATCCAAGTACAACCGCCAATTTTCATAGTTGTTCACTCCATAATAATAGTTCAACCATTAAGTCATGTGTACAACCAATGAAATCCAATGGTGTATACCAATGCGCGTAAGTTATACCATAATGTTTAACAATCCAACATATAAATCAAAACCCAAAATCAACTATGCGCCAATGTATTAATTCATATAATCAAAATTTCAACCAAGGTGCCAAAATGATATTCGTATAGTCGACAAGCCAACAGTTATGAAAATATTATCATAAGGATCATATCATATATATAAAAACAAAATAAATCATAACCCCTATGCATTTTCATAGAATCAAAGATCAGGCAAGTCATAAAATGCAAATCCAAATGCTCAATGCCTTACAAACTCAATAAAACCAAGTTATACAATCAATCAAAGTATGAGAACCGATTAGAGGATTTTTCCAATCGTATAATGATTAATAAAAGATAAGCGCAATAGGCATAATGACAAAAGAAATATCCACAGTTTAGATAATGATCGAAATGCAACTTTGAAAGGTTCAGTTTTCATGCTTGCAGTCGTGAAAACAAAACGAAAACAAGTATGTAAATGTCGCAAGAAAAGAAAGTGACGTTAATTTGGGAATTGCGACAAAAATTGATGTTTGCAAAACATAGGTGTAGGCAGATTATAGATGATAGGAAAAAGTGAGTTGGATGCCAACAATGGTGACACACTGGTAGAAGCAGTTATCTCTGCAAAAGGTACCAATTCAGATTAAGACAAAAAAGATAATTTCAACTCAAAAATAACAACCAAAAAATCATACTGACATCATTATTAACCATCTTTTCCAGCAGTGTTTCAAAAGATGAAAACTAATAACAATCTTAAGATTAGCAAGTCACGATATTAAAGATAAAATCTCTAATAATGTTGGCATGGCCACTACTGCCAGCAGGCATCCATAGCCTCGACAGGGTTGCCATTTAACCCACTCTGACATCTGTATCCTGTCAAGAAGTACTAGATCAGAAAAAAGGACATTAAAGAGGTTTCTATTTATTTATTTATTTTTATTTTTTTGCAGATTTTCATGTACCCGACATTGCTTCACTGCTAGTGGGCCTGTTCAGTACCCCGGTGAAGTTGTCTTGGCGCCATGCTTTCATTTACCCGCTGCCAGCAGACCTGTTCAATATCTCGGTGGGTTTATAAGCACTTGCCACAGCTCTTATTCATAATTTTTATTTGGTTTTCTTTTATAGATATATAGTTGAGCGGGGTGACGCTGAAAATCTTGATATTTTATCATATTTTTCAGACCTCATCAGATTTTTTGAGAACTGTCGTTTATTTATCTCCAGAGATGTTTTATTTACAAAACAACTTCCTATGACAGGGAGACATCTTTTGAGTCATTCCTTTACAGAAAAGGGACAGCGTAAAAAGATAATAGATGATAATGACAAGCTTTGCTCAGAGATTGAAATCAGTAAACTTCTTTCAAACAACATAATTTTCCAACATAGATATCAATTTCAACAATATATCATTGATGTTTGTACAAACTTTCAGAAGTTATTTCAGCGAAGAAATTTTTCTATCGTCTTTGTCTGAATAGCTCATTGTACAGGTATGTGTACATCTAGAAACACAAACTGATCAATTCAAATCAAAATAAAAAAACAAAAAGCAAATGAAAAAGAAAACAAAAAATATTTACATAATATACAAGGGTAGTTATGAAGAAAAGTATATTTTCAGGGCTTGGCCATTCACCGGATAGGTGTCAAGCTGCCCTTCAAGATTCTGCAATCGAAAAGAACTAGGACCCAACTTTTCAGCAATTAAAAATGGTCCAAGCCATAAGTTTTTAAATTTGGTGTGCTCACCCTTTCCTTCTTATGGTTTGTCCCATTTTAAGACGAGATCGCCTACTTCAAAATTCTTATCAGAAGCATAATTAAAATCGAACCAGATTTTAACCAATTATTGATGTTGATCTAACTTATGCTTAGCTTGGGCTCTCACTTCTTCTAGCTTCATCAAAGCGTTTATTCGGCTTTCTAAAGGGGAACAATCTTCTTCTTGGAATTTTTGTGATAATTGAAGTGAAGGCAGAAGAATGTGAGGTGGCAGAATTGCTTCTCTACCATAAAGGAGAAAAAAGGGTGAGTTACCTATAGCATATTTTGGCGTTACCCTATCCTCCCATAGTGCGTTCAGCAGTGAAATGTGCCAATTTTTGTGATTTTCAACCACATTTCTCTTGATAATTTTGATCAAGTTATTGTTTGTTGATTCTGCTAAGCCGTTGCCCTGGGGGTAGTAACTAGCATAATACTTTAGCTTTATTCCTTTCTCCAAAGCGAACTCGCTCATCTCAAGAGAAGAAAAGTACAAAGCATTTTCAAACACTAGACAATCAGGGATATCAAAATGGGTGATAATATTCGAGTTCAGAAAAGCGATTACCTGACTGGTGTTAATAGTTCTTAGTGCAGCAGCTTCATACCATCGAGTAAAGTAAACTGTGGCTGTCACAATATACTTGTGTTGTTGCGAGGAGGGAAGGTTAACTAGACCTATGATATCAAGGCCCCATTGCTAGAAAGGAGGATCTACTGAGACGGGTTGCAAGGGAAAGGCTGGTTTTTGCAACCACCCTAATGCTTTCTAACAGATGATACATTTACGACACAAGGCATGGGCGTCTCTAAAAAGCGTGGGCCAGTAGTAACCAGCTCTTAAAACCTTATGAGTAGTGGTGTCGCCACTGAAGTGACCACCAGCTTCTCTTGCATGCAACTCTAGCAAGACTTTTTCTGCTTCGTCTTTCTTGAGGCAGCACATCAGTACGCCGTCAAAATTCTGACGAAACAGTACACTGTTAACTAGATGAAAGGAGGTAGACTTTAGCCTCAATGCTCTTCTCTTGGTGGGGTCAAGGTGACGGGGTGCTGACCCATGTTCAAGACAAAATCTAATATCGTCGCACCAGGGACTAACAAGGTTTTGTGTGCAACAAATTAGGCTTTGATCGCTTTGTCCTAGGTTTGACGTATCACTATCTTCTTGCTGTCCAGTTTCCGAATCAAAAACCAACTTACACAACCCTTGGCCTCTCACAATCTGAGCTGGGGTGATTTCTAAGTCATACTCCTATAATGAGGTGACCCAGTTAGCTCTCTTCTCTCCTAACTCCTTCTTCACTAACAAGTTCCTTACGACAGGGTAGGGGACAATGACTTTCGTCCTTGACTTCAAAAGATAGGACCGGAAATGATTAACTTCTTTGAAAACAGTGTAGGCTTGCTGATCAACCACTGGGTAGTTAAGTTCGGCACCTTTGAAAGCAAATCTCATAAAGGCAATGGGTACTTCATTGTTCTCTGGATTCTTCTGAGTTAAGACAGTGGCATAAGAACGGTCAGAGGCAAAAGTATAGAGTGTAAAATCTTGGGAGAAATCAAGGCTCATGAGAGATGGAGTGTCTATTATGGCCTTCTTTATGGCATTAAAAGATTGATTTTCTGTGGGTCCCCAGTGATATTGGGTGTCTTTCTTAATCAGGTTTTGTAGAGGTCTGACCATTTCAGAGAAGCTGGGGACGAATCTTCTCACGAAGTTAATCTGGCCTAAGAAAGACTGCATGAATTTTTTGGATGTATGAGAGGGAAGTTTAGCGATGACTTGAGTCCTTTCAGGGTCAATAATCATCCCATCACTAGACACAATGAATCCTAGGAGTTTACCCTGTTCTACTGCAAAGATGGAATTTTTGGGGTTCAAGGAGATGCTGTATTTACAACATCGTAGCAGAATGGCTCGTAAGTGAGCTAGATGATCGTCTTTGTTTTCATAATAAATGGTTACATCATCTAAGTAAACTATGACAGAGTGATTGATTAATCCTCGAAAAGCAATATCCATTACTCTCTGAAAGGTAGCACCAGCATTAATCAATCCAAAGGGCATCTTGCGATAAGCATAAGTGCCCCACGAGGTACGGAAGGTAGTTTTGAGTTGGTCTGGTGGAGACATCAGGACTTGGTTGTATCCAGAGAAACCATCCAATAAAGATATCCTCTCGGAACCAGATACCTATTGTAGGATCTGTTCCATGGGTGGGACAAGATAGTTGTCTTTGTCAGATGCTCTATTGAGGTTTCAGAAATCGACGCAAAGTCGGATTTCCCCATTTTCTTCCGAACTAGGACAAGGTTGGACACCCATTGAGTGTGACTAACAGGAAAAATTATCTTAGCACTCAAGAGCTTATTCAATTCTTTTTGAACAGTTGGTTCTAGTTTAGGGTGCATTTTCCTCATTTTCTGTTGGAAGGGTAAAGTTTGGGGCTTCATCGGGATGACATGCTGTATGATATTAGGGTTGAACATTCTAAGACCATTGTATGTCCATGCAAAGACATCCTTAAATTATTTAAACATTTTAACAAAAGAATCTTTTTCTTGTTTAGAACATCCCAAGCCTAGATTGATACACTGAGAATTTTCACTAGTTCCTAAATTGACTTTTTCATAAGACAACGAGGAACTACTGGTTTTACAATTGGCCATCCTTTTAAATTTATCTTGAAAATCATAAAACTTTTCTAATCTAACTATAGATTTGGGTATGTAATTTACCATGTCCGACAGAACTTCAGGAGATTTCGGATCAGGTATTACCGTAAAATCGTGCAAATTGTCGTCGTGCGTGTGTTCATCTATCACCGTGCCTTGAAAGGTTTCTTCCATGTGAAAAAATTTAATGATCTACTGATCGTCGTCAAATACTCTCCAGTTTGTGATATTGTCAGGAACAAATGGTCAAAACAATAGCTCGACGGAGAATGCGTCTGGGGACAAGCCTTCTGCAGGAAGAAGTTTAGAGGCTACATTAGCTAATAGATCTACTTCATCATTATGTAGTCTAGGAACGGAATTTATATTGAAAGCAGAAAATTTGTTCATAAGACTCCATACCTCAGACTGGTAACTTTTGAGATGCAGGGAAAAACAGTGTATATAATCTCTTACCTGTCTAACCACTATTTCAGAGTCACCAAATACAACCAGGTTTTGAATGTTCATATCCAGAGCTTTTCTGAGACCTTG
>CBVK0100043187.1:0-22170 GCA_900067695.1 Picea abies
GCTCTTCCGATCTCACTATTAGTGTTCTTCAGCATAATCCCATTCCTATAGGATCGACTATCATTTCCCAAGAAATGCTAGGCTCCCTTTGTCACAGACTAGCATGATTCAATATTGTTGGGTAAAATCCCAACTGTATTTTAAATGTGCCTCCTTCTACTCAAGGAACTTATGTAGATGATTTATGTTTGGAAGTAATATTCTCCACATGCTCATCTTAGCCTTGGTAACCAAATCTTATGACTATACAATGACACGTACAATTGGATGGTGAAGTCAACTTATTTATTTGGGAACATTAGCAACATACAGTTCCAATTCTCAAAACATATATCAATAGTAAAGGATCTCATTCCTCTCTTTAGTAGAGGTTTTATAAGCCTCTTAGGAATGTGGTAAGATAGGGTGTTACCCCTTAAAGTCCTCTAGAAATATTTTCATACAACTCGTGCATGAGCCCAAGCAGGCTCCTCTAGAAATATTTTCATACAACTCGTGCATGAGCCCAAGCAGGCCAAGTGTTGTTGCACTACTCTGATACCAATTTGTAACATACCCATGGTGGGGGCGTAAAAATTTATCTTTTCTTAGGATAATCAAAATCCCCATTCGGGGTCTCTATTCCATTCTTCTCTTCCAAATCTTTCCAACCATGGTTTCCATGCTCCGAACCGAGCTCAGAGATGGCAGATATCCTCTCCCAAGTTCTTCGAGTTCTTCTATCCATCTATACTCACATATGACCGCAGGATATGACCAGACACCAAGACAACCACTGCGTGAATCCTCTAGAGTGGAAAATATTTGAATTTCACAATCCAACTTCATGTGTCCTCAGATATTTTGACGACCTTGATTCAATTCAGGGCTTCAAAGTTCAGGAGTTTTGAATGATCCAAAGTATTTTCTCCCCAAATTACTCTGTACTTGGAGTTACAGTTCGTGTGTGATGCATCCCTCATGATCAACGACTGTGATATACTTTGGGACTTCGATGTTCAGAAGTTTCGAACACTCCAAAGCCTTTTTCCTCTAGAATACTCCGTACTCGGAGTTACAGATCGAGCACCACATGTCCCTCGTGATCGATGACTATGATATACTTTAGGACTTTGCTATTCGGGAGTTTCAAACACTCCAATCACCTCTTTCATCTGAAGTTCTCCATACCTGGATTTACTGATCGAGTGCCATGTGTTTTCCTTGATCAACGATCGATATCCTTCCTTTGCCCTGCTTCGGGCAACTTGAGGTCAACGCTCCTCCGCATTCTTTCTTTCGGAGTACCAATCCTACGAAGTGATGAATATCATGCCACACATCCTATTCCAATGGATGGTTCAGATGGACTCCAACTCTTCGAACTTCGAGAGTTCTTGTTCAACACACTCCCTTTTCTCCTGGAGTAAATTTTCTCTGAAATGGTAGATCTTCTACCACACATCCCTTCCAACGGATTACTGGGATGAATTTGGGACTCCAGTCTTCACAAATAATCATGCCTTAACACTTCAACTCTCCCAGAGTGAATTCTCTCCAGAGTGTGGGATCTGATGACACCTATCCCCTTTGGCTTGGACAACTCGGATTTTCTTCGGCTCTTCGGCTCTTCGAGGGTTTTGCAATGAAAACTCCTCTTTTATCTCATAATTGGTCAATGTCGGGATGAACAAAACCTCATTCTGATGGTTCGAGGGTATCTACATGACCCCATATATCTACGTCTCGTAACTTCCATTCAAGGGTCCCTTGGGTCCCAGTGTGTGCCACTCCGAGAGGGACACCTGGAAATGCCATCACTTAACACATGGGCCCCCACATTATCTAGACATAATACATGCGTCCCCATGATCGAATAGTCATGAGGGATCCCAAAGGATCCTTAGATCCATGTTCCACATTAAATTCGCGACTTTGAGACTTTGGGAGTTTTGGTGTTACCGAACCTTTGTCCTCCCGAAGTGCTTAATGTTGGACTGACTATATCGTAGATATGAAGGTCAAGATAGTCCCCGAGCATCCTCATATCTATGATCCAGATTAAATTTGGGACTTTGGGGGTTCACCTCATGTACAACAAATATTCTCAATTCACCAGACCCGTGAAGTCTGAAGGGCTCGAAGGATTAACGCCCGTGTTCCTTCTCCAGATTCGACGATCGTGGATAATTTATTCTCCTCCTAAACTAACCTCATCCATTCGTCTTCCTAACAAAAGGATATTCCCTTTCGATACTTGAATCTCACTATCCTTCCTGATATTAATCGACTTCTTCTTCTAGGAGACTCTGAACCATTGGGAGTGTCGACAAGAACACGTGAAACTATATCCATGGTTGACGAACTCACAGTTCATTTATTTTAACTTGAGCCACCATGGGGCTTGGGCATTTACATATATAAACCATATAGTTACTTTCTTTCTTAAATACACAATTAAGAAAATATATAGGGATATAGTCTAATCATAAAGAAAACATACGCATTCCTGCAACATTCATAGGATATCCAAATTTAATTCACAGTTACCTCTTAAATACAAATGATATGAGAATACTTATCTATTACATGTTGTAGCCAACTAACTGATAGTGGGTGTTTGCCTTTCCACCCAAACATAGGCTTAGAGGAATTCATTCTTAGCACTCTGGCCACCCCTATGCTAAGCCATGATATCACTAGGGAATGTATGCCAATTCTCAATGATCCTTTCTCTTTCACATCTTCCGTGAGGTTTATCAGGTGATTCCTCAACATCAAGATCATGGCCTTCTACTCAGGTCTCATTCTATGCATACTCATATATTTCTCTCTGTGTCATGAACTCAAAGAGGTTTATCACATGCTTTCTCAACATCAAGATTGTGTCCTTTGACTCGTTCTCTGCTAGCGTGTTCCTCATACTCTCCACTCTTCTCTTTATATTATCTTGTGTGCCTTGCACATACATCCCTCATATCATGTTTCCTCCCATGAGAAGGAAACCTGGGTCAGTCTGGGTCTACTAGACCTTGTGGTACTTCAGGTTGACCTTCTACAACTAGACCATGATTCCATTCATGGGGGTGGTTGAGGGTTCAACCACCAGTATTTTTCTTATTAATTGTTCTCTTTTATCATTTTCACATTCTTTCCTCTAGTGATATCATGGCTAGTAATTTCAAGGCTTCACCCCCACAGTCAGTTATTGGAAATTAAACAATAATAAATTTACATTGTTCCCATTCCACAACATGGTAATACTAATTAATGATTAATTACAAGTTGGGGGAAACATGGGTGTTAAATTTATGCCTTAGCTCCTAATGGCGTTGTCTTGGGATTTTATGAGTTTGACTTAAAAATTGGGTTTGATGCATGAAAAACCCAAAAATACTTTTTTGCCAAAATTTAAAAACTCTTTATAAAATGATCTTGGAAAAGTGATAAAAACTTGCAAAAGGAGGACAATAAAAAAAACAATGGCATTTTACAAAACTTCACCAAAGTTCAATACTTGAGTGCACTAGAAAAGAAAAGGTGGGATTTTAATTTTTCTGACATTTTCGAACATAATTAAAGAGACCAAAGAATTTCTAACAAAAACAACAAGTGATACTTCATCACACGATAGTTGAAACTCTAGAATACTTTAACAAATATTTATTTAAGAATTCATAGGCTTTGACAAAATTGGCAAAATACTTGGAGGTTTTGGGAGATTTGATCCAAAATTGGTGAAGAGGTTGAAAACTTTGACGAGATTGTGTTTGTAATTTCGCTGCAAAAACCGTTGTTTTTTTGTAGTGAATAAACTTTGTTAATAATAACATGAAAATAGAGCATGATGAGAGGATTAGAGATCCAGATTATTTTCGGCACGAATTGAAAGTGGAGATATAATAAAGAAATGCACAGAGATATCACATATATCCAATAATATAACAGAAATATATCATAGATGCAACCATAAACACAGAGATACAGTAATACACGATTTCTATTAATGAAAGAAATGTACAAAGACTGTAAAAATACAGAGTGAAAGACTCAGTAGAATGGTGGCAACTTATCTCTGAGAAGAGATGTGATGGCTACTTGCATTCGTAAGAAGATGATTACAATGAGTCTCCGAAGGCCTTTTTACCATAAAACGGAATGCCAAAAACCCTAGACATCCAAAAACCTAACCCTAGGAGATGAAGCACCAAAAGTCATGTGGGCCCCGTTTGGGTAAGTGAGTACATCAACTTCCCGGGGTCGTAACTTTTTCATACGATCTCTGTTTTAGGCGTGTGATAGCTAGTTTGAAAGGTATCATTGATGAGATTCATTTTGGGGGCTCAATAATTCCTTCAAATATAATTGAGAACCTCGATCTCAAAAAACCTTCATTTGGGCCCTCAAAATGGCCCCGAAAGTTAAAAACTGCTAAAAATAGTAAATTGTCAAAATTGCCAAAAGACTGTTTTGAGCCAGTCGGAAAAGGTGGGTGGCCACCGATATCCACTTGGATCAATCCTCCCTCCCTAGGAAGCAATTGTATCCATTGCGCTGAGTTCCCAGGGGAGAGGGAAAAGCATTTGCTGAATCTGCATCTTGGTGAGATGCTTGCCTTGTTGGAGACGTCACACTGCTCAGTTTGTGAAAGTTTGTCACGAACCTGTTGAGGTTGAGGCTATTCAACAAGTCAGGCTACATGAGAGGATGATGTATAGAAGGAATCTTTGCACTTTGCTGCAACCTTGTCGAGCTACTTCTATTTGATAGAAGGTGCTTGGGGCAAGGTTGTAGTGGTTGCGGTGTCCTTTTGTTCCCCTTTTGAACAAATTGTGAAGAAGCTGAATTTTTCAATATGAGATGATACCTTACGACACTTTTTAGGTGGAAAATTAGTCAAAACTACCTCAGGTATTCTGTAGAGATAACCCCCCCAAGTAACAATGACACTACGGGGTCGAGACTCATAAAAAACATGGCGCTTCCACATATATGGTTGGCCCAAGAGAACATCACAGACATCCAGTGGGGAAACATCACATAATATCTCATCCTTGAAGGACTGGATGCCGTATGACAATCGACACTATTGGCTGACATGAAGATCTCATCCTTGGCGAAGCCACCCGATGTTGTATGGTTGTGGGTGTGGTGTATTCGACAATCCCAACTGTTTGACGACCTCTATTGAGATGAGGTTCTTCTGGCTTCTGCTATCAACAATAAAATGTAGTGGGGTCCCCTTCACCCACATATGTGAATGAAAAAGGTGCTCCCAGTCTTCAGGATCAATTGGTTCTTCTGGTTGAATTGCTGCGGTTGCGACAATAGCAGTGGGGTCTGCGTCAATGATCTATCCTTTACTAGCATTTTCAGAATTAGATTCTGAATTAGGGTTCGACTCCTTGTCTTTGATATCGACCACCAATGATTGTTTTGAGTGACATTCATCAGTGTTGTGCCAGGGGATTTTGTGGAAATTGCACCATTTTCCGGTGTCCTTCTTTGTCTTCCCGTGACCCTTCTTTTCCTGTGGCTTGGACAGGTTTTTGGGAGACTGTCTGTTAGGTCTGTCTTTGTCATACTTTGGTTGTTGCAGATTTGCAGACCCGAACTCCCATTTTTTTTGGTGCTTAAATTTTTGCTCAATTTTAACAACATATCGATAAGCAACACCGAGTGATGAGATATCCATAAAATCCATTTCAGTTTAGATGTATATGTGTAGAGCCCCATGGTATTTCAAAACCAAATGTCGTTCAGAGTCTTTGATACCCAGCTTGGTGCACAAGGTATGGAAGGTATTGGTGAACTCCAGAACTACTTGTCCCCTCTCTTTCCGTAGTGTGGTCCATCTCATGTACTGGTCCTCATAGTTGCCAACAGGATAACACTATTCCTTTACTGCATCCACAAAAAAATCCCAAGTGGGCTCGACTCCGTATATTCCAGACTCCTCTGTGGAACTTTGCTCCTAGTAAGTTTCCCACCAATGTTTGACATGAGGGAGATCTTTAAGGTGTGCAAAGGTGATCTTTTCTTTGTCGGAAAAATTGTGAACAGAGAAATAACCTTCTAGCAAAGTTAACCATTTTTCTAGGGCTTCTACATCTATCTGTCCTTCAAATACAAGAATATCAAAATTAACTTGTACCTTGAAAGGCAAGGTGCTTCCAAAGTGGCTGCTTGATGAAAATGCACCTTTTTCTATTGGCAGGCGTAGAAGGATGTGGGAAAAATTATCCATCATTTCGTCCCTCTGTTGCGTGAGAGCTTGCTCAAGCAACAGACTGATAGGATCGTCTGCTCCGTCGTTTTTATTTTGTTCCACTGTTGAGGGTTTATTGGGTGTGTGATAGTTATTTTCTTCAAGAGAGACAAGCTCGAGACCCAACTTGCTATACTCGGACCTCGTCGGGGACATGAACTAAAAAAAAAACAATCAAGAACAACTTGCTCTGATACCACTGATCCAGATTATTTTCGGCACGAATTGAAAGTGGAGATATAATAAAGAAATGCACAGAGATATCGCGTATATCCAATAATATAACATAAATATATCAGATATGCAACCATAAACACAGAGATACAGTAATAGACAATTTCTATTAATGAAAGAAATGTATAGAGACTGTAAAAATACAGAGTGAAAGACTCAGTGGAATGGTGGCAGCTTATCTTTGAGAAGAGATGTGACAGCTACTCGCACTCACAAGAAGATGATTACAATGAAGATATGAAGGCCTTTTTACCATAAACCAGAATGCCCAAAACCCTAGACATCCAAAAACCTAACCCTAGGAGATGAAGCACAAAAAGTCATGTGGGCCCCGTTTGGGTAAGTGAGTACATCAACTTCCCGGGGTCGTAACTTTTGCATATGATCTCCGTTTTAGGTGCGTGATAGCTAGTTTGAAAGGTATCGTCGAGGAGATTCATTTTGGGGGATCAATCATGCATTCATCTATAATTGAGAACCTATATCCGGAAAAACCTTCATTTGGGCCCTTAAAATGGTCCTGGAAGTTAAAAATTGCTAAAAATAGTAAATTGTCAAAATTGCCAAAAGACTATTTTGAGCCAGTTAGAAAAGGTGGGTGGGCACCGATATCCACCTGGATCAATTAGTGTTGGAAAATGATTGAGTTAGGATAGAAATTTTGGGTACTAACAGTGGTGAAGAATTTCCTGTGGTGAAACCTCCTGTTGGATAGTCATATGTTCCCAAAAATAGTCAATCCCATGTCCACTCTCCTCCTAGATTTGATCCACCAGTGATTGAAGGCACAATAACTGCAACATTGTTAAATCCATAGTAGGGAGGTCAAGAGTGCCATAATAGGAGTTCATCATCCCTACCTAGATTGATCATTGTGCAGAAAATAACTCCTAAATGCATTTAGGTTAATGAAAGTGGTCTACCATCACTTGAAGGTAAGGTACCTATATGTACTATTCGTTATCATTCTTATAAAACCATTAAAGAATATTTTGAACCAAAATTCGATGCTGCTAAGTGTCTATTATTTTTGTCTTTGTTAAAATCTAGAAGTTTGATTGTTGTTGGGAGAATTTTAGGCATTAAAATAGTAAAAAGATTAGAAACAAGTCATCATATCATTAGAAACCTTATATATTATTTTCAAATAATTGGTAATAAATCTCATTCCAAAGACCAAAATGCATCCCAATGCGTCTTGTCACAATCAATTGTTAGCAAGATCAAAATAAAACATCATTTTCTACAACAAACCTCTCATCTCATGAAATAAAATTTCAAAACCATTAGAATGTATTCTCATAGATGAGATAACCTCAACATATGTGGCCCAATAGATTTGTGGGCCTTCACTGGTAGGCTACCTTGTTCAAACATGAAATTAATTGGAGTAGTTAAGGGACTAGTACATGATTTTTGGCATGAGAACACTAGACCTTCTTCCAACCAAAAATATGTACTAAAATTGAGAAGGGGATCTAGGGACCATGAACCCCATATTAAAAACTTTATTGACATTACACAGGAAAAATTGTATGATATATTCAAGACAGTACATAGTGCACTTAACCTAGGCCAAAAATCTTTCCATAAATGCAAGCCTTGGTATTTTTGAATAAACACAATTTATAACACATGTTCTTGTAGATATCACATTGAGTATGGTTATTATTATGACACACACACACATACACATATATATTTAGTGTTTTGTAGAACACCCTTTTGTAGAAATGCTCAGTTATATTTCTATCGTCATCATCTAAAGACTTTATTCGCAACATCTTGTGTACAAGGCCAAAGGGTTGTACATTTTATCAAAAACATTGCTTAAATGGGACATGCCCCTGGTGCAGTGGAATGACATTACTTAGCAAGTGCATCCATGTAAGTGATGAGTATGAAATGGGGAGGAAGGATGTTTCCTTGCAAATCTTTAAATATGTTGCATATGATATTGATGGAGGACAAGAAAGAAAAAATATACAATTGGTGACTTCCTAGGTACGAGTATGTGACTTCATGAAGGACTTCATAAAAAATACACAACAATATGTTCATCACATGCATATGGCTCGATGGAAGGAAAATCATTTTAGAATATGTAGAGATACATTTCTTGTTGCTACTATGTTATCAGTGGTTGATTTTGCTGAGAACTACACCCTTCAACCGTAAAATGAGATTCAAAACCAATATTATCACTTAGAGTAGGTCAACATAATGGTCCATATTAGATACATGCATGGGACGAATAGTAATGAAGAAAACAAATTTGTATTGAACGAGTATCACTTCTACATAAGTGATGATCGGTGCCATGACTTAGCCTATGTACAATATTTCTTTAAATTGTTCTAAAATCCCCTTAAGGAGAAGAAGATATAGATGTATCAACATTGGATTTCATCATATGGTTGCGCAGTCCAGTTAACAAATTCTCGTGTATTTTAATGGTTGTGTATTTTTCACAAAAAATTCCAGGTACCACACATTTGGAACTATTTTGTGTGCAGGCATGGGAAAGGGGAGCATGATAGAGTAGGTGCATGCATAAACAAATCATTACATAGGAAATAAATTAAGTTCACAACTACTTCCCTCATTCGATATGAGAAATCTATTTTTGAATGATTTTCTATAGTAATGGGAGAGGGAACATAAACTCGTGAAGACCAATCACATAGGAAAGGACAGGTACATAGATATTTTTGGGAGGTGGTCGATGTAAATTGATCACAGTGGTATGAATGAAAAACAATTCAGGGAACTCGTGGATTCCATTTAGTTAGAACATAAGACAATGAAATAGTTGAAATATGGATGAGAAAACTATATTGCTTATGTGTTCCATGTAGTAGTAATGAATGGGATTATTGTGAATTGATAGATTAGGATGATAAATGAGAGCGTGTATCACTCCCCATTGGTGAACGTATAACTATGTAATTATCCCAGTTGGAGGAGGACCAATCATGTATTTCAACAGATTATGATCATGTCTTAGATCTCGTACTACTAGGTTTATTAAAACCTTCGATTAAATTTTGAATAACTAGCATCAATGTTTTATGCTTTGGTCATTTAGTGGAGTCACATGTTGGAACTCCATTTTTTGTAGGGCACATATACACAATGGTTTCCCCAAGAGATAATGAATGGGGCATTGATTATGAACTAACACATTTCTTAGAGGGAAATTAGACCCTCATGTGATCAGTAACAAACTCCTTAGGCATTGAATTTTCGATTAGGTCGATGGTTATTAAAGGGGAATATATGACACAGGATGAAAGAACATGAAAGAAAGGTGGTTATGTATTTCAATATTATAGACCAGGGTGAAGTAGTATACCAATTTACAAAATTAGTTTTTGGTACAAACCTCCAACTACAAACAATTACAAGTAATAAATCCTCAAAGGTATGATACTTCTTGCGTTACTCTGAGCACAAAAAATTAATGGAGACCTTAAGTATTATAAGTTATCCTCATGGTCTACTTGAATTACCATAGGTATGCAAAAGGAATAGTTGAACAAACATTTCAGATTTATGAATTATTGAAATTTTGTGTTCATTTTATGGTTGTTATGGTAGTTTTGTATTTCCATGGCTTTCATTGCCTTGTCATGCCATGCCTTTCCATGACTTTAATTGCCTTTCCTTGCCATGCCATGACTTTCCTTTCCATTGCATTCCATGCTATTCCTTTCCTTTCCATTCCATTCCTTTCCTTTCCATGCTATGTCTTACCTTGCCTTCACTTTCCATGCCATGCCATGCAATTCCTTTCCATTCCATGCCATGCCATGCCATGCCTTTCCATGCCATGCCATTGCTTGCCTTCAATTTTCATGCCATGAGTTTTCTTTCCATTCCATTCCATGCCTTTCATTTCCTTTACTTTCCATTCTATGCCTTGCCTTTCCATGTCATGCCTTTCCTTGACTTCACTTTATATGCCATGCATTTCCCTTCCATGCCATGGCTTTCCTTTCCTTCACTTGGCGTGGCATGTCATGCCATGCCTTGCCTTGGCATGAAATGCCATGCCATGCCTTCACTTTCCATGTCATTCCTTTCCTTACCATGCCTTGACATGCCTTTCCTTTCTTTACCATGCCATGCCTTGCTTTTCCTTGCCTTTCCATGCCATTCCTTTCCTTATCAAGCTATTCCTTTCCTTACCATTACATTCCATGCCATTCCATGCCTTGCATTTCCTTGCCTTTCCATGTCATTCCTTGCCTTTCCTTTCCATTCCATGTCATGCTTTGCCTTTCCATGTCATGTATTTCCTTTCCATACCTTTCCTTTCCATGTCATTCCTTTCCATGCCATGCCTTTCCTTGCCATGTCATGCCTTGCCATGTCATTCTATGCATTTACTTGTCCTCACTTGCCATGAATTTCCAATACATTCCATGCCTTTCCATGTCATTCCATGCCTTGCCTTTCCATGCCATGCCTTTCCATTCCATGTGATTCCATGAATTTCCTTTCCATGGCATGCCATGCCATAGCATTCCCTGCCCTACCATGACTTTCATTTCCTTTCCTTGCCATGTCATGCCTTGCCTTTCCTTCCCATGCCATGCCATGCCTTGCCTTTTATTGTCATGCCTTGCCTTTCCATGCCATGTCTTGCCTTTCCATGAAATTCATTTCCATTCCATGCCATACCATGCCACGCATTGCCTTGCCATGCATTTCCTTTCCATGCCATGCCTTTCATTTCCATGTCATTCCTTTCCTTGACATGCCTTTCCTTTCCTTCACTTTCCATGTCATGCATTTCCATTCCTTTTCATTCCATGCCATGCCTTTCCTTATCATTCCATGCCATGCCTTGCCTTGACATGTCATTCCTTTCCATGCCATGCCTTTCCTTTCCATGCCATGCCTTGATTTTCCATGCCATACCTTTCCATGCCATGCCTTTCCTTTCCATGTCATTCCATGCCTTGCCTTTTCATGCCTTTCCTTTCCTTTCCATTCCATGTTATGCCTTGCGATGTCATTCCATGCCATGCCATGCCTTACCTTACCTTTCCTTCACTTTCCATGCCATGCATTTAATTTCCATGCAATGCCTTGCCTTGAATTTCCTTACCATGCCATGCCATGCCTCACCTTACCTTTCCTTCACTTGCCATGCCATGCATTTTATTTTCATGCAATGCCTTGCCTTGAATTTCCTTACCATGCCATGCCATGATATGCCTTTCTTTTCCATGCCATTCCATGCCATGCCATTTCTTTCCATATGTTTCCTTCCCATTCCATGCCATGGTTTGTCATGTCTAGCCTAACAAGGTGTTAAATTGTCAAACATATGTTGTTGGAGACATTACACACTCACCTATAATTATTTTCCTAAGTTTTACAATATAATGTTGAGAACTCTTCCTTATATGAGAATATTCTCTATAGAGAATATTCGTCTACAAAATATGATGTTCCTCTTCAGTTTAGAGTCAGTTACACTTGGTTCGACTAATGGAAGTCGTGACTCAGTTAACTGATGATTGCACAAATTGATTAACTAGGATTATGTGGAAGTTCACTCCAATGTCTGTCAGTGAGTGTCTATATCTCTCTAGATCACTACTATGTCACATTAGTTACTCATGTAGCCTATATATATTGCAAATTATTGACTCTTTGTGTGTGGAACATTGTTAATGATAATTCTTCCATTCTTTCTCTCCTACTTCTCTTTTCTCATATTTTCTCTGCAAATTGTGTATGTCATTTGCTAGATAGATCTATTTTGTGCAGGTTCAACACATTTACATTGTATCAAAGTCGACAGATTGATAGTAAAAAGACATACCAAACTCTTTTTGCAGGTATTGAAGATTTAAGAACACATAAATATGAATTATTCGTTGACAATACTTCTCACGCCTCATAACTAGTTGGAGTGGAAGCCAAAAATTATGCTTCAACTTAGATGCAGAGGCTTGTACCAAGTAACTGTGATAATGTAAGTAGATCCTGATTTTGCCGATAAGAAAAGAAGCTGTTGGCCCTTGGTTATGGAATAAGGAAGAAAGGGAAGAAAAAGGAAAAGAAAAGATGAAGTGCGAACTGCGTGGAAGGAACATTGTTTGAGAATGGGTCGAAGTGGTCAAAGAAGCAGAAAAGAAGGAGATAAGTAAGGGAAAACAAGTCATTGGATGATAAGACCTAGGAGAACATATTAGCAAGGAGGAAGGTTTGTGGACAACTCAACAAGTGGAAAAAGCCACCAATGGATGCTTTGGAGCACCTTGCGGGAAATATGGAACGACAGGTTGGCGAAGCCCGGAAAATGTGGGTCAAAGTGGACCTAGGGTTTTGGTATTTAGGGTTTTGATGCCTAAGTTTCAGCCTAAGGATGCTCGAGAGATATTGTAATGTATAAATAAGAACCTAGATGAGAAAAGAAGGGTTCGTTGTTGTTCATTTTGAGTTGGTCATTGTGGGTTGAGAGAGTGTTTGTTTTTTTTGTGTGAGAGAGAAGTGTTGTGTGTGAGCGCACTCTGGTGTTGTAATATATTCAGCTGGGTGTGAAGATAAATCCTGTAGCTGGGTGCACAGGGAGGGGAGAGAAGAGGAGAAAGAGAGAGATCTACAAGCTAAGAGTGCAGATAGAACTGTATGTTTTCACATAATATCAAGAAACAAAGTTCTGTGGACGTATCCCTAGGGAGAGGGTGAACCACATATATCTTGTGATTGATGTTGTGTTCTTTTTCCTTTTGTTATTTTGTTATTGCATAATTTTGTTAGATTTGAGTTATAGCTCGTGCAGTAGGCTTAAAGAATATAAAGAATAACTAGGTTGTTGTGTGTTGTTGCCTTGGATCCACTTTGTATTTCCTCTAGTTGTAGACACTTGTGTCCTACAACCCCCTATTTCTACTTTGGGTGAGAATGCATCTGCTTCGCAGGTGTTTCCAAAAGGGATAGTAGTTAGGGCTTGTTGGTGTGTTGTTAGAGCTGAACCTTGGGTCTGCCCCTACGCCAACAAATGGTTCTGTTGCCAGGACTGAGATATTGTTGAGGGAATGTCAAGGTGGTTTCCATCGAAGACAAAGATTAATAAGTGGATAGAAGAACAAGAAAAGGACTTTGCAAAAGCTTATAAAAAGAACCTTAATCTTAGTACATAAGACTAGTTGGGAAAGTATATATTTACTGATATACACGAGATATTATTTGGAGGAATTCATAAGGAGCTATACGAGTGGTTAGCTAGATTAGCAGATATCGAGTTTGAGATTAGATCTAGACCATCTGTGGTTTGGACGTTGGTGTTGATCAAGAAGGTTAAGAGAGTTGATAACGTTGTGTCAAGAGAAGTAGATCACTTGTTTGATAGTACCATTGGAGGGTACATTACCGATTTTTTTATTGACATAGTAGAGTCATATAGCCAAGCATAGAGATATTTCTTTAAAGGACCTAGAGGAAAATTTTTACACTTTTTGAAGTTGAAGATCAAGATGCTATTGCATGAGAATAACATCTTGAAGATACAATAGTTGGTTAAATTGAAAAGATAATGTTTAAGAACTCAGACAATGGCAATGACACAGAGGTTGGACATATGCGTAGTGGGAAGACCTTCAGAGAGGTTCCTCTGGTGAACTTGTTTGAGAAGAATCATGAACCACTAGTAAAATATGAAGGGTTCTACAGTGGAGAAGAAGAAAAGTTATTGAACGAGGAACACTCAGAGTCCGCTAGGGCAGAGAAAGGGAAGATGAAATAACCTTGTCGAGAAGAACCAAAAACTTCAGGAACTACGCAGACTGTTGAAGTAAGTACTATTAATCCTCCTATTGTTTTAGCAACATTAAGTAACCAGAGTAGCTAGAGTTACTAGAACACTCAGAGCATTGTTACTAGCAGTTCAACACATACTTAGTCAGGAAACCTAGTAAGATCTATGGTAGATGAAATGAGGCTACCTATCTTTAGGGGAGATGGATATGAAGATCCTGATCAACACTGGTTTTTATGCAAGGCTATATGGAGTATTAAGCAAGTCAATGATGAAGTAGTTAAGAGAGCTCAGTTTAGTACTACCTTGAGAGACTGCACACTAAGATGGTACATGAAATTTGTTAACAGAGTTGCACAACCTAAAATACTGAATGAGATCAAGACTGCGTTGAGTGAAGAATTCAAGAAACCCAAGTCGGAGTCACAATGCATTACAGAACTGAAAGAAATCAAGAAGAAATTAGTTGAACCTGTTTGGGAGTTTGATCAGAGGTTTAAGACCTTAACAAGCCGATTGAGTTTTCAGATCCCAGACGAGAAGAACAAGGAATGGTTCATTACTTCCCTCCTACCACACATTAGAGTCCCTCTGATGTAACAAAAGGTTTATTCATAGGTTGAGGTGCTGGATATCACCATGAAACTGGAGTCAACCCCTATGGGAGAATCCAACTTAGGTACGAGTTAGATTTTGAGTCAACTAACTAGCTTATCTCTACAGGTTGAAGATATGAAGAAAGACAAGGGAAAAGATAAAAGAGAAGACATCTGGTGTATTAGATGCAAATTAGAAGGCCATGATAAGGAGCATTGCCCCCTATTTCATGAATACTTGGCCTTTGGATCTTTGAGCCCTTTGAAGCAAGTTACTCTACCTTGGTGCGAGGTATGTAGAAATAGACATCGCCCTGGTGAATGCTATTACATGAAAATATATGTTCAAACACCTACAAATATTTACTGCACATTATATAAATCTGTGGGGCATGATGAGAAGGACTGTATAGATTATGATCTATTGCATGAAAGGTAAAGAGATACATATATAATTCAAGGAGAGATGCAACAAGAAGGAAATACTACATAGTTTAATTGCCGATGAAGAGGAAACTTCAACCCTCATGGTGGATTCAAAGGAAGAGGACGAGGAGGAGGCATGGGTCAAGGTTGAGTTTAGATCATTTGTTATAACTACACACAACCAAGTCACTTGGAAAGGGACTTCTAGAACCCTTGTACCACTTGCAGCTACTGCAACTCATTTGAACATGTCATTGAATATTGTCCTGTACTGTTAGCCAAACTTTAGGAGAGACAAGGAGGAAACCAACAAGTACAACTAATCTTAGCAGAACCTCATGGAAAGGATCCCAAAGTCAATGTTATCACTAGAGGAGGCACTATTACAAGAGAAGATAGAGTGACCCCAGGAAAGACTATAGAAGAATCAAGGGTTAGAAGAGATACAGAGAAGACACAAGTGTTTGATCCAAGGAAATAAATGCAGACATTTGAAGAGGTAAGATTTTTTTTGGAAGAGATCAGGCTTCTTCATCAAAGACACAACTGAAAGTAAAATAATATGGAATGCCTCTGGCATTTGATAAGTCTGCTTTGCCCAGAGAAGGAAAAGAGGTTAGCAAGATTATGGAATTCATATGTACTTGCATTAATTTGATTAAGGATGAAAGAGATGTACAAGAGCTACACAATTTGATCAGACAATATGAGATAGGAAAGATAGATCCTTTGCTAAATAGAGTAGTAGATCAAGTATCTAGAAAGAGAAGGACAAATAAGGAACTACACCTTAATTCCCAGAGTGGATATTATGATATATATTATGTGGTCCTCAACTTAGGATTAGAAGTCAATGTTATGACAAAGCAGACCTGGGCATTGATGGGAAAACCTAAGTTGATTATTCCCCTTCAGGCTCAGGATGGCTAATCAACAAGTAGTAAGAACCTTTGGAAGGCTGGAGCATGTCCTTGTGGACATTGATGGGGTAAGAATGTTTGTAGACTTTGAAGTAATTGAGATAGTTGATGATAGCTGTCCTTATCCTACACTGTTAGGAATTTATTGGGATTTCAATCATTCTACTGTTGTTGACTTAAAGAAAATAAGAATGACATTTGAAGGTGATGGCCTTAGGATCATTGTACCTATGGATCCTGATGAAGGTTGAAGATACACAGAATCCATCAGAGAAGAATATCATGCACACGAGCTAGAGAATATATATAAATTGACTAAAAGACAACATGATTACATTAACCCTACAACAGATGGGAATTTAAGCTGGTGAAGTGACAACGCATGCTCATCAGATTTGGAAGAAGAACTAGAGAACTGGCAGAACAAAATGTATGAAGTTTCTACGAGGAGATGTGCTAGATTGAATAGGGAAGTTTGTTGGATTAGCACAGAGGTCAGTAATTTTCCCACATTTGATGGTATAAATCATTTAGAAACTTTCTTATTGGAATTTTAAGAAATTGTACTAGTACAACAGAGACTGTTGGAATTGGATGAAGCTTTGAAATCAATGCTAGCACTATGGTGGGGGACACACAAGAAGAACATCGCAGACTGGGCGCAATGTCGCACTTTGATGATAGTGCGCTTTTCAGAACAAGTAGAAGGGTGCGAGGTTAGATACATAGGTAAAATATGTCTAGAGGAACATGTACAAAGTTGTGAGGAGGTCTAGAGCAACATTCCTAAATATTAGTGGGTGCATAAGTTCATTAACATGTTGGACACAACCCCTATCAATTGGTATCTTCAAGAAGAACTGCGCCTCACCACTACAGATTGGTACGGTATGACTCAAAACTTTGTAGATATATTTTTATTTGAAATTCAGTACCCTATAATATATCAATATTTACAATTTATACAAGAGAGAGTATTTGAGGAGGCACCTAACCTCCCTCTAGAGAAAGAAGAGGATGAATGTACTACACCTCTTCAGAAAATGCAGGGTTGTTACAACGTCAATGTTGATGAAGATGATGATCCTAGGAAGGTGAACATTGCAGAAAAAGAAGGACAAAGAGACATAGAAGGACCGTGAGTCGAACTACCTTTTATTGGATAGCCAATCAAAATCAAGAAAGTCAATATTTTAATAGAGCAAGCACCTAATCTAGAAAACATTGGAGATTATTGGGATGATGCCACCATTGATAAGATCACATAATTATTGCATGAATATTAGGACTAGTTTCCGACCAAGTTTACTGACATGAAGGGAATTAAAGCGCCCATGGGAGAAATGAAAATCCCCTTGAAACCAGATGCAAGGCCAGTCAAGAAGAGACCCTACAGACTAAATCCCAAATATAAGAATAAAGTCAAGATTGAATTAGATAGAATGTTGGAAGCATGAATCATAGAACTTGTTGAAGAGTTAGAATGGATTAGCCCTATGGTGGTTCAAGATAATAAAACATGAGAGATCAAAATCTATGTAGACTTGAGGAAATTGAATGATGCATGTTTACATGATCCATTCCCTACACCATTTATTGACGAAGTGTTAGATAATGTAGGAGGACAAGAGGTTTACTCCTTCACAGATGGATTTTCAGGTTATCACTAGATCAACATTGCTAAGGAAGATCACCATAAGACCACATTTGCAATGGAATGGGGATCCTACCAGTACACATTGATGCCTTTTGGATTGAAGAATGCACCAACCATCTTTTCCAGGGTGGTGGTAGAAGCATTCAAGGAATTTCTACATAAATTTCTGGAAGCATATTTTGATGATTGGACTGTTTTTATCTTATTACAAAATCATATTGAATGTTTAAGATTAATGTTAGATAAGTGCATACAATTTCAGATTTCCATGAACCTAAAAAAGTGCATCTTCTTTTCACCCTTTGGAGTGCTGCTAGGCCATATTGTGTGTAAGTAGGGGTTGTTGGTAGAATCCTCTAAGATTGCCATCATTATTGATCTACCCCCTCCTACTTCGGTTAGATAACTGCGCACTGCGCTGGGACATATTGGATACTACAGAAAGTTCATTAAGGGTTATGCATAGATAACAACACCCATGGATAATATTTTAAAGAAATATTGTCGGTTTCAATGGTCAGAGGAATGTCAGCGAAGCTTCGACACACTGAAACAGAAAATGGTCACTATGCCTATTCTGGTTTTCCCAAATTGGAGTAAGGAATTCCATGTGCATGTCGATGCATCATCTATTTCATTAGGAGAAGTGTTAGTACAACTAGGAACAAGAGATATAGACCACCCATTAGCCTTTTCTAGCAGGAAGCTCTCTACATCTAAGATAAATTACACTACTACTGAGAGAGAAGGTTTAGCCATGGTGTATGCACTGTAGAAGTTTCTTCACTACTTGTTGGGAGGACACTTTAAGATGTTCACTGATCACTCTGCATTGAAATACCTATTCAAAAAGCCAGTTTTGGGGGGAAGGATATGCAAATGGATTATGTTATTTGAGGAATATGATTTCGAGATTGTGGTCAAGCCAGGGAGAATGAACAAGGAACTTGACCACTTGTCTAGATTAGAACATGGAGAGGAACCTACTAGCTTAGAGGATACACTAATAGATGCACAAGTGTTGGTCGCCAGAAATTTTGAGGATCACTTCGCCGAGATAGTCCAGTTCTTGTCTACAGGAATGGGACCTTGCAAATACAACCATCATTCAAAAGAAACAACTGGTAGTTCATGCTGCAAAATTTTCACTTATAGCTGGACAACTATATAATATGGGACTTGATGATATCTTGAGGAGATGTGTTATGGAGGAAGAAATACCACTGATTTTGGAAGAAGCACATGAAGGCATCACATGAGGACACTATGTAGGAAAAGCAACAACACAAAAGGTTCTTAGAGCTGGCCTCTGGTGGCCCACTTTACACAAATATGCTAAGGAATACTATAAATCCTGCGATGTATGTCAAAGAGATGGGAAACCTTCCAAAAGGGATGAGATTCCTTTAGCACCTCAGCTAACCTTACAGGATTTTGAGAAATGGGCCATTGATTTTGTGGGACCTATCAACCCACCAGGGAAGCGCATAGGAGCTCGATACATAATCACCGTGACAAAATATTTGACTAGATGGGAAGAAGCAAGAGCAGTTAAGGAATGTAGTGCAACTATAGCTGCACAATTCATATTTGATGATATCATAACCAGGTTTGGATGCCCGAATATCCTTATGAGCAATCATGGTACACATTTTATTAATAAAACTATTGAAGCCTTGACTCAAGAATTTGAATTTCATCACCAAAAGAGAACTCCATACCACCTGTAGGCGAATGGTACAATTGAAGCTTTCAACAAGATCTTGGAGACAGTGCTAACAAAGATTTGTAGTGTGAACATAGATGATTGGGATTTGAGAGTACCAATAGTGTTATGGGCCTATAGAACAACTTGAAAGAATCTGACAATGCAGACTCCCTTTAAGTTGGTTTATGGTCTAGAAGCAGTAGTACCTATGGAATATTTAGTTCCTAGCTTAAGAATTGCAACATTTATAGATATGGATGATAGTGGCATTATTCAAAATAGGCTTGTGTAGTTGGTAGAACTAGAGGAAGATAGATTTATTGCAGGATTCCATTAGCATGTACAAAAGGAACGAGAGAAGGCCTACCATGACAAACACATCAAGAAGAAATCCTTTAAGAAAGGAGATCTGGTATTGGTATATGACAACAAGTTCATGAAGCATCTAGGGAAGTTCAGGACACACTGGTTGGGGCCATATGAGGTAGCCTATGTTATAGAAGGAGGAGCTGCGTAGTTGAAGACCTTGAACGAAGAATGGAAGGAAGGCTTAGTCAATGAGAGCCGGTTGAAATTGTACTATGACAACCAGCTGCCTCGCAGCTCTCAGTAAAAGAAAAAGGAGAAGGGTCTAGGTACCAGGTGCAGTTGAAACTAGGTACCAGACATAGAAAAGACAGTCTGCACATAGTGGGGAGGGACAAAGCAGAGATCACGGGATGCTTTGCACAGTCTAAAGTCGAAGTGAAACAGAAGGTTAAGTCTTGCAGTGCCTTAGGACGAGTCACATGTGAGTGTTGTGGGCCTATTGTCCCTTGGTTATGGAATAAGGAAGAAAGAGAAGAAAAAGGAAAATAAAAGACTAAGTGTGAATTGCACGGAAGGCACATTGACTAAGAATGGGTTGAAGTGGTCAAAGAAGAAGAAAAGAAGGAGCGAAGTAAGGGAAAACAAGCCATTGGACGAGAAGATCGAGGAGAACATATCAACAAGGAGAAAGGTTCATGGACAACTCAACAAGAAGAAAAATCCACCAATTGATTCTTTGGAGAACCTCATGGGAAATATGGAAAGACATGTTGGTGAAGCCCAAACAATGTGGGTCAAAGTGGACCTAGGGTTTTAGACACCTAGGGTTTTGGTATTTAGTGTTTTGACGCCTAGGTTTCAGCCTAAGGATGACCGAGATCTATTGTAATGTATAAATAAGAACCTAGATGAGAAAATAAGGGTTTGTTGTTGTTCATTATGAGTTGGTCATTGTGGGTTGAGAGAGTGTTTGTTGTTTTTGTGTGTGAGAGAAGTGTTGTATGTGAGAGCACTTTGGTGTTGTAAGATCTTCAACTGGGTGCGAAGATCAACCCTGTAGCTAGGTGCACAGGGAGGGGAGAGAAGAGGATAAAGAGAGAGAGATTTGCAATCTAAAAGCACAAACATAACTGTATGTTTTCACATAATATCAAGAAACGCAGTTCTGTAGACGTATCCCTAGGGATAGGGTGAACCACGTATATATTATTGTTCTGTGTGATTTATGTTGTGTTATTTTTCCTTCTGTTATTCCGTTATTGCATCATTGTGTTAGATCTGAGATATATCTCACGCAGTAGGCTTAAAGAAGATAAAGAATAACTAGGTTGTTGTGTGTTGTTTCCTTGGATCCACTTTGTATTTCCTCTAGTTGTAGATACCCGTGTCCTACAAACCCCTATTGCTACTTTGGGTGAGGCTACATCTGCTTCGCAGGTGTTTCCGAAAGGGCTAGTATTAAGGCCTTTTTGGTGTGCTGTTAGAGCTGAACCCTGGGTCTGCCCCTGCGCCAACAACAACTTTCTCAATAGACAAGATATGGCCATAGGATGTATCCTCTTGTTTATTTCTCCTGAAATTCTCCACCAAGTATATGATGACTCACAAGACTCAACTCCAAATGAATTGTGGACCAGATTAGAGGTTCTATTTAGGAATAAAGAATATTGTGAATATTTCATGCAGAAGGTTGGAAAGATAGAGCCAAAAGAGAAAGCATTAGAAGATCAAGCCTCTTATTCTGAAGAGTCTTCTACACAAGTATCTGCACAAATTTGAATTACATTAATTGCAGATGATGTGTACTCCATTTCAGATTTGTTTTTTCTGAATTTCATGTGGAATATATATTGCATGCACCTTAGGAGTCACATGGAGACACTTTTTCATGCGCCATGCATGCATCTCAGGAGACAAAAGAGGTCATGCACATCAAATTCAATTATGATATTTTTTGAGAAGAATTTGAAGAAAAAAATTCAATATTTGAATTTCTCTTGGAAAAATATCCAATTTAAAAAAACAAATCGTCTAAAATGGAGTTCAGGAAGTGAAGTTATGATCATTTTAAAATCAACAAAATTTCAACATTTTTCCAAAAACGGTCGCATGGTTTTCAAAATTTCATCCAAACTTTATTTGGATATTCTTCATTACAAGAATAGAAAGTGGATATGTGTGGAAATATCAATGGTGCATATACTTCATCATATCTATGAATACATCTACATATTCAACACAATCTTCAATGAGCACAAACTTGCATAGTTGCGAGGTCTTCTTGGAGTGAAGGACA
>CBVK0100043187.1:22177-38559 GCA_900067695.1 Picea abies
GGGGGGGGGGGGGGGGGGGGGTTTCCCTCTTTCATCATTTTTTTTAGTGGCTTATTGACGCAGCCGCACCCACAGGCACGTCCGCTCACAGGATCTTCTTCTCCTCACGGCGCGAAGAACTGAAAGCTCTTCTAATTCCCTATCGGGAATTTTCCTTACCCACAACAATTCTCCAAAAGATATCCCTTAGAAATTGGGAAATCGAACTTCGTAGTTTCATGAGTCTTGTGGCCGCATGGTTTTGGATTCTCAAAACCCTGATCTCTGATGCACCGAAACTCCGACGCACGCGCAAGTTGTCCCCTCAACTTCCTGTCACTTCTATCAGGATTTCAAACTTCGCGAGATCGCGAATCCTAATGCCCAAAGTTTCGGGACTTTACTTCCCCCCGAAATCCAATACGACGTGCCACCTGTCCTCCACTAATCCTGTTGTGGCCCACACTATCCTTCCCCGTCGGGATATCGCGGATCGCGATTACAAGCTGCAAGAATACCATGTCTCCGAAATCTCCGATGCTCCGAACTCCGACTTCCTCGAATCTTCTGATATGCGTCCAAATTGATGGACGGTTCTAGGCTCGTCGGGATATCACAGATCATGATATCGCAATTCTCGTTGCAACAACTTGGAGCTTCGACTCACGAATCCCCGATACATGATATCACGTGTAGATTCGATGGTCCTTGTGACTCAGATCGACGACTCTGCCCCTCCTGAACTTTATACCTCTAGAGAAAACAATGAGTATCTCCCTTGCACCTTCATGAGATTTGACGGCTCACGGGGTGTTGCGAATTCTCCTCGGAGAATACTGATCATCTGCTCCTCCTTTGATAATTCTGTAATGACTGTAGTCCTTTTGCGAACTTGTTCCCCCTGTGTGCAAACCTGTGACGCTTATGCTAATATTCACGTCTCAGCTTCCCTGCTCTATCCTTCAACAAATTTGAAGGCCTATCCTTCCTGAGATTTCCCACAGCTTCCAAGTCCTTCATAAGTCCCTTGCATGCACTCCTTGCGGCAACCTTCAATCATGTACTAAGTGTTGAAGCTCCTCGACTCTGCGTATTCCTACAACAACAATCTTTCAAACCTCTACTCAGATTTACAACTGAGACTCCCCCTTAGCCTACACACTCCTTGCATGGATTCTATAACCCAATTCCACTTTTGGGTGAACGAGAACCAAAGTTGTCTCTATTTGAACCCTCTGTCAATGCTATCCTTGCAGATAATTCAACTGCACTCCTTGCAGGAATCTTCTGGCTCAATAGAGAAACAATTGAAACTAATTCCTTCTTCCCTTCAGACTTCAATTCAACCATGAAATCATATACACAACATATAAAAGAAAATTCATAACAGGAAGTAAACATTCAAATGAGCATAACATCAATACAGAGAACAGACACATAACCATGAATTTGAATCAAAGATTCTTCTATTAATTCAAATATCAATACATGGGTGTTCTTCACACAACTCTCGGCATGCTCCTGCTCTCCTCCCGAATAATGTTACAATGCACAATGAGGGTGTCTATATCCGCTTTCCCTCCTGCTTTCTAAAACTTTCTAATCTATGAATTAAAATCTTGTCTACCAACATTAACTATATTAAATGTCGTCTATCTACTAAAGGGCAAGAGCTATCCACTCAAGGTCCATTACAATACATAAAGTGTGCCTTATTAATTTATCACATTAATGTCTGCGCAACGATTCAAGTCGTTTTCAAAATTTGTGTTGGACGCCTTCCAGTCATCTTCCGCTTCCGCATTGGCTCGCTTGATGAGCTGGCAATGCTCCTGCATCACTTATTCTTATATACATTTTACAATGGGTACCTAACATGGCCTTTTTTTTGGGGACCCATTCATCATGTACACCCTAGTCATGTTCAGGGAGGGGGGGGGGGTGTTGGAGATATTACACACGGGGGGGGGGGGGGTGTTGGAGATATTACACACTCACCTATAATTATTTCCTAATTTTTACAGTCTAATGTTGAGAAATATTCATTATATGAGAATATTCTCTCTAGAGAATATTTCCCTACAAAATAGGATGTTCCTATGAGAATATTCTCTCTAGAGAATATTTCCCTACAAAATAGGATGTTCCTCTTCAATTTAGAGTCAATTACACTCAATTACACTCAATTACACTTAGTTCGACTAATGGAAGTCGCAACTCAATTAACTGATGATTGCATGGATCAGTTAACTAGGACTAGGTGGAAGTTCACTCCAATGTATATCAGTGAGTGTCTAGCTCTCTCTAGATCACTACTATGGTGTATTGGTTACTCATGTAGCCTATATCTATTGTAAATTATTCACTCTTTGTGTGTGGGATACATTTAATGATAATTCTTCCATTTTTTCTCTCCTGCTTCTCTTTTATCATATTTTCTCTACAAATTATGTATGCCATTTTCTAGCTAGATCTATTCTATGCAGGTTCAACACATTTACATATGGAATAAGAACTGAGAAAAACTGTAGTGCCATATATCCTCCAACAAATAGTTTTTCAGTAAATGGAATGACAACGAAGAGACCCCACTAGCTGAAAATTGGTGCTCTAGATCCAATGCAACCAACGATTCATCCATTTGATTCTCAGTTTTAGTTTTATCATGAGTTTCAACTCGCATCCTCAATCCATTTAGGGACATGTCTACAATTTCGTCCAGGGGCATAAAATCCAAACTAGATAGCATAAAAAAGTTTCGTAAGATCTCGCAAGTCTGTTTGGCCAAGGCCCACATGACCACGCTACCCACATTGGACTAAAATAATGTTCTTGAAAATCAACCTCTTGTTCAGAAATTGCACTATGACTCATTGAGAAAAACCCTAGTGTTGTATATACTCTAACAAAAATTGTTTTGGTCAACAAGATGACAGTGAAGGGGCCCCACTAGTTGAAGCCTGGTGGTTCAAATCCAATGTAACTGAGATTTCATCCATCCAAGTCTCAAAATTCATTTTATCGCAAGTTGCAACTCACCTCCTCAAGACATCCAGGGACATGTCAACAATTTGTTCCAAGAAAGTACCTTTTCGATGAATTGTGGTTAGACAAGGCAAGGCATGACAAGGAAATGCAAGGAATGGCATGGAAAGGAAATGCAATGCATGTCATCACATGGCTTAGCATGGAAATGCATGTCATGGCTAGGCAAGGAAAGGTATGGAAATGAAAGACAAGCATGGCAAGGAATGCAAAGGAATGGCATGGCATGGAATGGAAAGGAAAGGAAAGGCATGGCATGGCATGGCAAGGAAATGCAACATATGGCATGCATGGAAAGGCATGACATGGAAAGAAAATAAAATACATGGAAAGGAAATGCAAGGTATGGCATGGCATGTCATGGCATGACATGGCATGGAAACTCAAGGCAAGGCAAGGCAAATCAAGGAAATGAAAGGCATGGGAAGGAAAGGAAAGGCATGGCATGGAAAGGAAAGGCATGGAAAGACAAGGAATGGCAAGGAAAGTGAAGGAAATTCAAGGCATGGCATGTCAAGAAAAGGCATGGAAAGGAAAGGCATGGAATGGCAAGGAAATGCATGGCATGGAAATACATGGCATGGTGTTCGACATGTAGCTTTGGAAACAATTTTGCAGTTTTGATATAGCTTTTGGAAAAAATCCTAAGTATAGAAAAAGTGTGCAAAAGAAGAATGAAATATAGGGAGCATGCAACAAAGGTGCATCTAGGAGGGAAGTGCATATAAGGAGGAAAGTGCATAGAAGGAAGATACTACACAAACAAAAGAATAAAGCCGACAGATGATTAAATAAGAGAAGAAAGTAGAAGAATAAATCATGGAAGAAGGATGACATCTCGACATTCCAGAAATAGAAGAACAATAGAAAAGAAACATGTATATTGAAAAGCATAAGAAAGAAGCTGAACAACCAGCTAACTGAGCTGGCCATGCAATGTAATGGGTTTTTGCGAGGAACTAAGTATGGTTTTAATCCCTAGATTTTGATGTATAAATATGTAATGGGTTGGGATATTAGGGGTTATGTTCCATGTTAATTTCTATTCTACGAGATGTAATGGGGATTTCCTCCATATGATTAGGTTCCATAGTTCTTGAATGTAACAGTTTGTTGATGAGAAGAATCAATAAAGGAATTCTAAACAAATGATACTAAATCTTGTGTTGTTTGTGTTTTCTATGTTTTCTTATGAATTCTTGTTGTATGTATTATAGAATATATTTTTCTTGTAGTTAAATATGGTGAAATGTTCATAATTGTTACATCAATAGAGTATATATGAATCTGGAATATGCTGATAATAGGAATCTGAATCATAAGTAAGTTAATACTAAATAGAACAAAGTTACACACCCAGACGTAATGAGAAAGAATGAATAAAGTGTTTTCCTCTCATTCCCTTACTACTGTAGAAGCCTCATTCTCATAGTCCCAACAAATACCTTGGGTGAGACTTCATCTATGCAAGAAGGTGATGCCGAAAGGGCCAATGTTTGGTGGGTTTTGTTGGTCATAGATATACCAAACCTAGGGTCTTATAACCCACACAAAGTGCCAACAAATGGTTTTGTTTTTGAGAACTGGAATTTGTGATTAAGGGGATGTTTTGGAGGTCGACTAAGAAGGAGATATCATAATGGTTGGAAAGAAAGGAACAATAGTTTTCACAAAAAGATAATAGAAAACTTCAGATAAGTGATTAGCAATGGATGCAAAGGTATGTGTACACATATTTGCATGAATTTTTCTTTGGTGAATTCCCAATTATTCTAACTGAGTGGATGGAAATATTAGTGGAGAAAAATGGAATATATGATGCTGCAACACCAAGGAATTGGACCCATGAATTGGTAAGACAACTGAATTCTGTAAGTAACTCAACTACTTGAGCAATTGATTTTTGGTTGGATAACATACTAGGAGGCTATGTTACATAATTTGCAGTAGATTGTATTCAATCATACAGTGTCACAGTAAGGGAATTTTTCAAAGGTCCACATGGGATGTCCTTGAAACCATTAGGTACATGGCTAAAGATGATATTATTTGAAAATCAAGTGATTATCATGGAATTCGACTACTAAGGGGATTTGAGAACATACTAGAACTGAGGGATGACATGAGGATCGTTTGAGAGGATGAAGGAAGTGATGAAAAAGGAAGGGACAAAATGAGGATGCAAGAATATGGTATACCATGGGATGAATATGAGTTTGGAGAGTTGCGTAGAGGGAGGAGGTACAAGAGGAAAAATATTAGGGTTGAGAAAGGAGAGTCACACAGTGATCCTGAGAAGAGAAAACCTTGCACACTAGTACGAATTGTGGAGATATCATATAGAGGAGAAGAAGAGGGGTTTTAGTCTAGTCCAGTAATCGAAGAGCCTGTAAGTCCTACTCATACAGGATCCTATGTCAAATCCATGACCCCATGTGCATCACCACAATCAGAAACAACAGTTGAATATTTGTCAAAAGAAATTGTAGTTAGCCAAGGAGGATTGACTAGTAGCATTCAGAATAGTGGAAGCAGTGCGCAGAGTTAGAGTCAGAATTAGAGTCAACAAACATCACCAAGAGGAGAGACTACACTAAGCAACATGGAAGGGGTAGAAAATACTCTTAGACTGTCTAATTTCCAGTGAGTTGGGTTAGAGGACCCGAAACAACACTTGTTTCTCTGTGAGACATTTTGGGTTGCAAAGAATGTCCAAGACGAGGTTGTGAATATTTTGTAGTTAGCAACAAAATTTAGAGGCCATGAATTATTATGGTATATGAAGCCACAGTTCATCGTGCATACAACACAAGTCAAGACTTTGGCAGATATTAAGAAAACACTACTAAAGGAGTTCAAGAAGCCAAAGTTGGAGTCGCAGTACATCACAAAACTGAAGGGGATTAAATAGGTAAAAAAAAATTGGTAAGGGAATTAGACCAGATATTTAAGGATGTGATGGGTAGATTGAATTCTTAGATCCAAAATCAACAACATTAGGAATGGTCTATTGCAGGGATTCTACCACACATGTGCAGATCGTTGATGCAAAATAAGATCACATCGTAGCATGAGGCACTGGAAATTGTAATGAAATTGGAATCATCTCTGATGGGAGACAATGGAGGAATGGTGCAAGTTTAGACATAGTTGGATTCATTGACAATTCCAATGGAAGAACTGAAAAAGGAAAAGGAGAAACATGAGAAAGTATGGTGTACAAAATGTAGGACTTAAGGCCACCACAACAATGAATTCCCAACATTCATGTAGTATTTGGCGACAAGAGCACCGAATCCATTACTGGGAGGAGGATATTGTGAGATATGTAAGAAATGGGGCCATCACCCAATTGAGTATCCATTACTACAGAAGTATCAGAGTACACAAAGGAACTTTTTTTGTAATTTCTACAAGTCTGTAGGACATGAAGAAAAGGATTTCAATGCATTCAACTTAATGAGGGAGCACCCATTAGACATGTACAAGATTCAGGAGGAGAATGTTTCAGTAGAATTGGGTGGTCCACAATATAACAATCAAAGAGGTTTCAATCAAGGGAATAGAGGAAAATTTATTAGAGGTCGAGGTAGAGGGAATTTTGGTAGAGGTGGAAGAGGAATGATTATATTTTATATCTTTAATCAACCTGGACACTTGTCTCGAGACTATCATAATTCATGCACAACATGCACATACTACAGAGCATTGGATCATGGAACAAAATATTGTCCTCAACTTTTTTTGAAATGGTAAGCCAACAAAAATCAGAGTCAGAATCTAAATTAGAATGTGTATAACGTATCACCCAAAAGACACAATGAAGGCCCAAGAGTAGCAATTGTTACATGCAGAGGATCTATAACATGGGTTGATATGACGAATGAAGGAAAGAATAATGAATACTAGGTAAGGAAGTCAACAAGGCTTATGATAGCCATTGATCCTTAGCGAGAGAAGGAGACATATCATAGAGCAATAAAATAAGTAATCAGAGTGGATTAGGGAGAATCAACATCAGTTTCACCTCGTGTAGAAGATCACGATGTGCCAGAGAATCTGACTAAAAAGGTAAGAACGCTAAAACAATTCATGAACAATTGTGTAGAGATAATGAAGGATGAAACCACATTGAGCACAATATATGACATGATTTATCATTGCACATGAGGGAGGGATACTCTCATCACACAAAGGATGGTAAATCAGGTACTACGTAGGAAGAGGACCAATGAAGAATTCATATTTAGTGTGCAGATTGGAGAGTATGATGTGGATAATGTTATCTTGGACTTAGGGTATGACGTGAATGTTTTACCTAAGAAGAAATGGGATTTTATGGGAAAACCCAAGTTAGTATGGTCTAATGTTTATTTAAGGTTTGCAAATCAGAACAAAATAGTACCAATTGGTCATTTGGAAGGAGTACATGTGAACATATATGAGGTGCAGAATGTGGCAGGCTTTGAATTTATTGAGATAATGGATGACTTTCAACCATATCCAACACTGATGGGATTGGAATGGGAGTTTGATAACTAGGAAATCCTCAATTTGAAGAGGAGGCAGATGCTATTTGAAGTTGGATATTTGAAAGTTACCTCATCTGTTAGGATCCAAAATGCTCAAAATATCATAAAATAATAGAAGTACACACCATGTACAGAATGTCAACGTGGAGAAAAACTCCAACATAGATAAGTTACACAATAAATCCTTAAAGAATAGGGGAACCCCCTCCAAATAACCAAATACCTTTCATACTTCACAATTCACCCCCCCATAATGAATAGATGATCTCTTATATATAGTTATTCATACTTGCATATGAGGCCCCTTTATCACTAGGAAAACCCTATTACATATGTATTTACACATTACATTTACATTTAGGCCCATATAGCCCCCCCTTGGGGTCATATCATATACATTTAGCCATATATATGCCCCCCTTTGGTCATAACATAATACCCTCCTTCAAAAAGATTTGTCCTCAAAGCTTTGCATTTAAAATCTTCAGATGTGATGAAACCAAGTAATATGATTTTTTTATGTTCCAAATTTCTTCATTCCATTGTTGATGATATATCCATCTAAACTCAATTCTTTTTGGTCTTAATCCTTGGTGTCTAGTTGTTGAATAATTTTCTTTCCTTTGATTCCATGTATTTTTGTTGAAGCTTCTCCAATTTGTAGTCATTGTTGGTCACTGATAATAGCTTGTTGAAGAGTAGTTTGGTGATCCCCTTTTCCATGAATATTGACAAGTATTCCATCTTCTTCCTTCCCAATGTTGATATCGTCCTTCTTTTATTCCTTTAAATGTTTCTTGGTAATGAGGGTATCGATACAGTTTCACATTTGATGGTCTTCCTTCACTCTGCACATGCATTTCATCTATCTTATTTTCATAGACAATGGAATCCTTGATCATCTTTTCTTGGTATTTGATTACTCTAGCCTTCGAGATAATACCATCGTATTTGGCATGTACATCCTCTAGATGGAGTTCAACTTGTTCAAGTATCTTTTGTTGACCTTCTTGAATCTTGTCTTCTTTATCCTTTTGAAGCTGCAATTTGATCCTATCTAACAAATTCTGATGTCCTTATTCAATTATGGATTTCATTTCTGACTTTACCTCATCCGTATTTAAGGATTCCTCAACCTTCTTGCAAATTTCCTCTTGCAGTCTTTTGGTAGATTCTTCATCCAAGATTCTTCTTTCTTCTTTATTTTGACAATTTTTCTTTTCTTCTTTCAATATCTTAACCTCATCCAATAGTTTTTTATCATGGCTTCATAATCTACATATCTCTTGATCTTTCTTTTTAAAATATTTTCTTGATTCATCTTTTTCCCACATGAATTTGCTAGTCTTTTCTTGCTTTAGGTTCTTAACCTCATTAATGTGTGATTCATTAAGGGATATTATCTTAGATATCTCCTCACCCTTATTCTTAATCTCTTCCTTTTCTTATTTTAATTAATCTTGAATTTTATACATTTCCTCCATTTTTGTATCCCTAATCCATTTATCTGAAAATAATTTTTCAAATTCTTCCTATGTGCAGTGCCATCTAGTATTTTAATCAACACTCATCCACCACTTCCAAGTTTCACCCAAAAAAAATATCTTTCCTTCTTAGGATTCATATTATATTATTTTACCAACCTGATCCAGGTGGATATTGGTGGCCACCCACCTTTTCCAACTGGCTCAAAATAGTTTTCTGGCAATTTTGGCAATTTACTATTTTTAGCAGTTTTAACTTTCTGGGCCATTTTGAGGGCCCAAATAAATGTTTTCGGGATAGAGATTCTTAATGATTTACTATATCATGATTGAGGCCCCAAAATGAATCTCCTCGATGATACCTTTCCAACGGGCTATCATACACCTAAAATGGAGATCATATGCAAAAGTTACGACCCCAGGAAGTTAATGTACTAACTTACCCAAATGGGGCCCACATGACTTTTGGCGCTTCATCTCCTAGGGTTAGTTTTTTGGATGTCTAGGGTTTTTTTCATTCCTTTTTATTGTAAAAATGCCTTCAGAGCCTCATTGTAATCATCTTCTTGTGAATGCGAGTAGCTGTCACATCTCTTCTCAGAGATAAGATGCCACCATTCTAGTGAGTCTTTCACTATGTATTTTTACAGTCTCTGTACATTTCTTTCATTAATAGATATTGTGTATTACTGTATATTTGTGTTTATGGTTGCATATATGATACATTTCTATTATATTATTGAATATATATGATATCTCTATGCATTTCTTTATTATATATCCACTTTCATTTTGTGTCGAAAATAATCCAGATCAGTGGTATCAGAGGAGGCTTCTCTTGATCATTTTTTTTCAGTGCATGTCCCTGACGAGGTATGAGCATAACAAGTTGGGTCTCGAGCTTGTCTCGCTGGAAGAAAATCTCTCTCACACGCCCAATAAACCCTCCATGGCAGGAGAAAAGAAAAATGATGGAGCAGACGATCCTATCAGTCTGTTGCTTGAACAAGCTCTCACACGACAGAGGGACGAAATGATGGAGAATTTTTCCCACATCCTTCAATGCCTGCTGATAGCCACATGAGCATATTCATCAAGAAACCACTTTGGAAGAACCTCTCCTTTCAAGGTACAAGTTAATTTTGATATTCTTGTATTTGAAGGACAAATAGATGCAGAAGCCCTAAACAAATGGTTAAATCTACTAGAAGGTTATTTCTCTGTTCAAAATTTTTTCAATAGAGAAAATATCACCTTCGCACTCCTTAAAGCTCTCACTCATGTCAAATATTGGTGGGAAACTTACTGGGAGAAAATTTCCACAGAGGAGTCTGGAATATATGGGGCCGAGCCCACTTGGGAATTTTTTGTGGATGCGGTAAAGGAACAGTATTACCCTGTTGGAAACTATGAGAACCAGTACATGAGATGGACCACACTGCGGCAAGAGAGGGGCCAAGAAATTCCAGAGTTCACCAATACCTTCCATACCTTGTGCACTGAGCTGGGTATCAAAGACCCCGAGTGACATTTGGTTCTGAAATACCATGGGGATCTACACAGATACATCTAGACTGAAATGGATTTTCTGGACATCTCATCACTCGGTGTTGCTTATCGATATGTTGTTAAAATCGAGAAAAAATTTAAGCACCAGAACAAATGGTAGTTTGGATATGCAAATCCACAACAACCAAAGTATGACAAAGACAACCCTAACAAATAGTCTCCTGAAAACCAGTCCAAGACACATGAAAAGAAGGGTCACAGGAAGACAAAGAAGGACACTGGAAAATGGTACAAGTTCCACAAAATCCCCTGGCACAACACCGATGAATGTCGCTCAAAAAAGTCATTGGTGGCCGAGATCAAAGACAAAGAGCCGAACCTTGATTCAAAATCTGATTTTGAAAATACTGGTAAAGGACAGATCATTGATGTGGACCCCACTGCTATTGTCATGACTGCAACAATTCAATCAGAAGAACTAAAAGATCTTCAAGAGGGGGAGCACTTTTTTCATTCACAGATGTGGGTGAAGGGGACCCCGTTGCATTTTATTTCTGATAGAGGAAGCTAGAAGAACCTCATCTCAACAGAGGTTGTAGTTGGGATTGTCGACAACACCACACCCACAACCATACAACATTAGGTGGCTTTGCCAAGGACATGATCTCTGTGTCAGCCAACAATGTCGATTTTCATACGACATCCAACCCTTCAAGGATGAGGTATTATGTGATGTTGCCCCATTGGATGTCTGTGATGTTCTCTTAGGCCAACCATATATGTGGAAGCGCCATGTTGTTTATGAGTCTTGAACCTGTAGTGTCATTGTTTCTTTGGGGGGTCATCTCTATAGAATACCAGAGGTAGTTCCAACTACTATTCCACCTAAAAAGTGCCGCAAGGTAGTATCTCATACTGCAAAAATTAGCTTCTTCACAATCTATTCAAAAGGAGAACATAAGGACACTGCAACCACTACAGCCTCGCCCCAAGCACCTTCTATTCAATAGAAGCAGGTCGACAAGGCTATAGAAAAGCACAAATATTCCTTATGCACACCATCCTCTCATGTATCTCGACTTGTTGAATAACCTCAGCCTCAATAGGTTCACGACAGACTTCCACAAAATGAGGAGCGTGATGTCTCTTGTAAGGCAAGCAACTCACCAAGATGAAGATTCAAAAAATGATTTTCCCTCTCCCTGGGAACTCAACACAATGGATACCATTGCTTCCTAAGGAGGGAGGATTTATCCAGGTGGATATTGGTGGCCACCCACCTTTTCCAACTGGCTCAAAACAATTTTATGGCAATTTTGACAATTTACTATTTTTAGCAGTTTTAACTTTCGGGGCCATTTTGAGGGCCAAAACGAAGGTTTTTCAAGATCAAGATTCTTAATGATAGCCTAAAGAATAATTGAGGCCCCAAAATGAATCTCCTCAATGATACCTTTCCAATGGACTATCAGATTCCTAAAATGGAGATCATATGCAAAAGTTACGACCCTGGGAAGTTAATGTACTAACTTACCCAAACAGGGCCCACATGACTTTTGGTGCTTCATCTCCTACGGTTAAGTTTTTGGATGTCTAGGTTTTTTGGAATTCCTTTTTATTGTAAAAAGGCCTTCAGAGCCTCATTATATTCATCTTCTCGTGAATGCAAGTAGCCATCACATCTCTTCTCAAAGATAAGTTGCCACCATTCTAACAAGTCTTTCACTCTGTATTTTTATAGCCTCTGTACATTTATTTCATTAATAGAAATCGTGTATTAATGTATATTTGTGTTTATGGTTGCCTCTATGATACATTTATCTTATATTATTGAATATCTGCGATATCTCTGTGCATTTATTTATTATATCTCCGCTCTCATTTTGTGCCAAAATTAATCTGGATCACAACCTCAACCATTCCATAGGATTGATTTCATCTTTATATTCATCTCCTATAAATTTAGGTATCTCCATTGATTCTTAATCAAGATCTAATCCCAACCTTCAAATCCCAACCTCAATATTTTAAGGATAACGATCTAAAATAGTTGTAATAATTGTTTCAATATTTTCTTCTATGTGTTATCTTTCCAATGTATTTGGAATCAACTCAATCATACATTCCAATCAAAAGTTATGATAGTTTTAAGTGAACATACCTTTGAAACCCTGATTTGGAGTCTGTCCTCTTGGACAACCTTACTTATGATATATCTCTGAAATTTCATCCCTTTTCAGTATGAAATTGAGACCTGTCATACTATGAAATTTCTTCTCTACAATGCCATAGGTCTGACCAAAATTGGATGTGCCAAGTGGAAGTTATGACAACTTCCCCACACCTTGTTGATTTTTGTCCTTTCGGGTAGAGATAAATTGTACAATGTTCCTTGTGCACCATAATCGATATATAATTCTAAAAATTGTACCATAAATACTATAGCTTGTCCAATATTCAATGAAACTAATATCACTCAATTTGGATGATGTATGAAGAATTTATGGCTATTTTACCCGGAACACTTGTTTGAGACTAGTCAGATACCCTATATTACACAGGGTGTATCTACATAATTAAGATGAAACAAAAGCTGAATTTTTTATCACATATGCATTGGTCATTTATTAGAGTATCCCCTGGATTGAAGGGTCTGAAATTTTATAGAATTTTTTTTATAGAGAAAATTCCAAGATGTCTAAATTTAGGATGATTACCAAACCCTATCTTACACGGTCTATTTCTCCAAAAGTATAAGGTATAAGGAGATGAAATTTTAAGCCCACATTTATGGATTCGTATGATAAATGTCCTCCAAGGGGTTCCTTTGTAAACACCATATAAAAAACTTTATCGTGAAAATTACAAGGTGTCTTAGATGTAGTAGCGAAACCCCAAGCTCTTGAGCTCTGATACCAAATGTTAGGATCCAAAATGCTCAAAATATCGTAAAATAATAGAAGTACACACCATGTGCAGAATTTCAACATGGAGCACAACTCCAATATAGATAATTTACACAATAAATACTTAAATAATAGGGGAACCCCCTCCAAATAACCAAATACCTTTCATACTTCACAATTCACCCCTCCATAATGAATACACGATCTCTTATATATAGCTTTTCACACTTGCACATGAGGCCCCTTTATCACTAGGACGAACCTATTACATATGTATTTACACATTACATGTACATTTACACCCATGTATTCCCCCCCTTGGGGTCATATCATATACATTTAGCCATATATATGCCCCCCTTGGGTCATAACATCACCCTTAGACCCATCATAAGGAAAGAGATACATAGAACCAACAAGAGGGAAGGACATTGACAATTTGTATAACATGACTGTGTGGATTGAGGATTATTTCAACCTGAAAACAGATGGTGTGCTAAGATGGCGAAGTATCAGTTCATGTACATAAGATTCTGAAGAAGGTATAGAGGATTGACAACAACGAATGCATGAAGTGTCAACTCAACAATGTGCACACATCACTCGATCCTTGCGATGGATCGTAACAGAGCTATGTGATCCACCCAGGTATGATGGATTAACTGATATAAGCATGTTTGTAAAGGCATTTGAATTGTAGGTACCCAAACAACAAATACCGTTAGCACTACATGTTTTATTAAAGGCGACTCCAACTAGATGGTGGGATACACACATAGAGGAAATGAAAGACTGGTCACAATGAAACATGGTAATGCAAATAAAGTTTTGTATTGAGAAAGAAAAAATTGCTCAAAAGTACACATGAGAGAGTGATCGAGCGAGTCATGTTGAATAGTGCAGGGATTTATGGAGTTTAGTACTAGAAACATAATGGACACACAAATTTATACACACATTGAACAAAATCCTGAAGAACTCGTATTTGGAATTGGAAATGCGCAGGGAGACAATAGCTTATAAAGATGCAGAAGGAAAACATTGGGACGACAGAGAACCCCAAGTTTGTGCAGATAGGAGATTATTGGAACAATGAGACAGTTGAGAAGATTGCAGACTTCTTATGAGAATATCATGACCTATTCCCAATGAAAATTTCAAAGATGAAGGGAATAGTATGAGACTTAGGCGAGATGAAGATCCCATTGAAACCATGATCTAATCCAGTGCACCAGAGGCCTTATAGGTTAAATCTGAGGTACAAAGAGAAGGTGAAGGATGAAATAGATAGGATGTTGGATGCATGAATCATCGAATTGGTAGAATAATATGAGTGTATTATTTCAATGGCGGTGCAGGACAAGAAGATAAAAGTAGTCAGGATATACGTGGATCTAAGGAAGATGAATGACACATGCTTACATGAATCATTCCCAACACCATTCACGGATGAGGTACTAGAGAACATAGGATGCCAAGAAACATATTCTTTCATAGATGGATTCTTGAGGTACCATCAGATATGAATTACGTAGGAGGATCGACACAAGACCAATTTTGTGATGGAATGGGGGAGTTATCAGTATACAGTTATGCCATTTGTATTGAAGAATTTCCCTACGGTGTTTTCCATAGTAGTGGTTGCAACATTCAAGGAGTTCATCCATAAGTTCCTAGAAGTATACTTGGATAACTGGATGATGTTTAGTCTATTGATAAAAGTCTACTTGGTTACATTCTCATGTTTTTTCATAACTCAATGATACACAGGTTCTTGGTGGTAGCAGCTAACAATGGCCTCTTCCAATAAATTGCAAGCACATAACAAAGAAAAGGTCATCGGGGATAAAGAAATATTATAACTAGAATTACCTACTAATACAATTTTCATGGGCTCTCAGATTGGGAAGTTTCAAATCATCTGATTCATTGATTATGATGTTCGTGAAAAAATCCAGTTCTTTGATCTCTTCTTCCATAACTATGCACATACAACCATGGGTGTGGATGGGAAATGAAAGGTACTTACACAAGAATGGGCCAAGCCACCTCGACAGGCTGACATCCTGACACTGGTAGAATTCCCTCACTTTTTCTATGGTGTGTCCTTCATGGCATGCATTCACTTTTTACTCACTTAGTTGCATGATGAATACCTCTAGTTGGATAAAAAATACCCAGTCGAAGCAGAGATGATGCACTAGGTTACAGATATTCCAATACATGGGGATGAACCAACATAAGAGATCAAAGAAAATGATATAGTGCAGGATGAAATTTAATGAAAATTATCTATATGAATAGTGACGCAGGACGAGTCCACACGACGACCACCACCTCACGCTCTCCTGCTCATAGGATCATTCTCATTCATTCATGAGCCGAATCAGCTCTTCCGATTCCCTGCTGGAATCTCCATTAAAAACTCGATCCACAGGTTCTTCTTCACCCGCACAACCTTCTGCACATAACCATGATCTTCCCTGATTCAATATCAGGTTTCGGGGTTTCTTGTTCTTCGATGCCAAGAACCTCTGCCCCCGTGATCTCCCGATTACTGATTTGCCGATGTGCTCCCTTTGGCCTTAGCCCCTCCTCGCTATGCCCCAGTCCATGCGACCGCTTTCCATAAGAATACAGCCTTATATTCCTTTTGTCGGGGTTTTGGCTTTCAAGTGCCGAAGCGCACTTGTCTTCAGGATCCGTGATCCTCTGAATCTCGATTTGCTCCAATTTCTGTTAGCCCTCCAGGCTATAATTTTGGTCCACGCGACCTCCCATTATATGACTGTAGTCATACCACCTATCGGGGTTTTGGACATCGCAATGCCGAAATGCATAAACTTTTTGCCTATGAGATTCCCAATATCCCGATCCACGATTTCCCAATGGACGACTTCCTTTCGTGACTTCGTGAGATCGGAAGA
>CBVK0100043188.1:0-10454 GCA_900067695.1 Picea abies
ACCATAGATAACTCATGCATTGGGACAGGAAAAGTATTCTTTTATTATTTTAAAAATGAATCAACTTACAATCAAAGTCGAGACCGGCCACTGCTCGTTGAACCTGATCCTAGGCTCTTCTTCTTCTTTCCTCCAACTGCTTTGCGTTAAATCTCCTTTGGCATGAGGAAAGGCTTGGCATGAGGAAAGGCTAAAGGGTTGGGACAATGGATTACGTAAATGGGAAGAGTTTCTTCGCTATTATTTTTCCTCTTCCAAATGGTACCCCTACCCCTTCTTTTATAGGCTAGAAGAAGCTAGGGTTTTGGACTAACCCTCGGCCATGCATGGCTGGGAGTTTCAGTTAACTGACCCATACTTTTTGTCCCATTGGCAACTTTCCTTTTTTTTGTGATTCTGAAGGTACATGAGGGTTGTAGTGGGCCTTCTAGCATGTACTTGTAAATACACGTGGCATGTAGTGGGCCAGCTAGCATGTACTTTTAGAAATGGAGTTTTTAGAAGAGTTGTTCAGTATTTTTTGGCAAAGAAGGGATATGAGTTGGCCTGATGCCAGGTAAGCATGTGATGTGTGGTGCAATTTAGGGTTATAACAGATGCCCCCTAATGTGTGAGGTTAGAAGAGCATCTAATGGCCGAAATACATTACTAATCTTTACTGATGTGTGGAACGAGTGAGCCCAAGGATCAGGAACTAGGAGGTGTTGTCTCCAAAATGACAAATGTCTCACCAAGGTAGGCATACCCATGCTCGGGATATAATAGAACCATGGCTACCAATCAAATACACTGTAGATCCATGTCAAATAACTATAAAGAGTAGCCGCAAATAATACCCAGCGGAGCTACATCTCGAAATCAGAAAGATATACATATAGAGTATCCATCTTATAGAAGTTGATTCATCCTAATGGTTGTCCTTCAGAGATTGAGAAACAACTTCAAAATATTCTAAAACTCGGGTAGGAGTGTAATATGAGTGTATGACTGCAGTACCCAAAGGTCTTCGATGACTCATTGTTTATGGACTTGATAATCTTGATGATCGGACTGAAGGCTTCAGTGATTTCGAACAAGGACTTGATTGGACGTTCAGGATGGCCAGGTATGCAGACAAGAGACATATTGTAGAGGGGCCAACTCAGGATTAGTGACAAACTTCCCTTGGACAATAGCACGACAAGTGATAAGACTCATGCAGCATATATGTTAATCATAAGTCTACGAAGTAGGAGGCAATGCAAACTCTCCATATGTTTGGAAGAGTAACCAAGCGGTGGAGGACACAACTATATATAGCGAGAAAAGATTCCTAAGGTCGTACTACATCCCATAGTCTGATGATCAAATGGAAAAATGTGCTTTATCCAAGGGCAACTCATTATGCTACCAATAAAGAAAATACTTTTCCCATCCTCTTTTTGGGGTATATTTGATTTTTTTGTCCTTTTTGATAATTTTTGAAAAAGAATAAAGGAATATTACGTTACAATGGAGGAATGAGTACTGCAAACATACAAGCTCAAGGCACAAGGAAAAGACTGATGTTCTGGTAAAATGATACTCAGGAAAAATCCTCCGGCGACCAAAGGTGTTAAGACTCAGAAGCAAACTTTCACAAGGCTGGTGGATAAGGTATGCAAATGTGGTTGATAGAACACACAATGGTAATGTCCTTCGATGTAAGTTTAACGAGCCTAGAGAAGGTAAGATCGGTGGTTTTTCATGTTTAGAGAGTCTGAAAAAGCATAAAAGGAGACTCTGTTGGGTACCTTTTTCGACAATAGTCTAGTCGGTTCGAAAAAGGGATAAAATAGCACCGATTAGACGTCAATTCAAAACCATTTTAACGAGTGTGACAAGGACAAGATCACTCGGCTATTTTTTCCCTTTTAAGGAGTCTGAAAAAATCTTAACTATGGACTCCATCAGGAATATTCTTCTGGACCAATTTAACGAGTGTGAAAGAATAAGGTCACCTGATGATCTTTTCAATTTTAAGGATTCTAAAAAGAGCTTAACTATGGACTCCATGGGGGTTTCTTTGTCATAAATTTAGTCCCTCAGGCCCGAAAAAGGAATAAAATTATACCTGAGGATAGTCTTCTAAAGAATGGGAATTCAATAGAGTATACCTTTGTTCGTACAGTTGACCGTCTATACTGAAAAAGGGGTAAACTACCGCCGGACAGACATGACTTCAAATTTCAGTTTAATGAGCATGAAAGGCCACAAGATCACTCAACAATCTTTTCATGTTTAAAGGGTCTAAAAAGGGCTTAAAAAGAGACCCGTGTAAGGAACGTTCTTCTGGACCAATTTAACGAGTGTGAAGAAACAAGGTCACTCAATAATCTTTTCATCTTTAAGGAGTCTGAAAAGGGATTAAAGAAGACTCCACAATGGTTACTTTTCTCATTTAATCCAGACGAGATCGAAAAGCATAAATGTAGTCTCGCCAGACCTACCTCCATCTCCCCGAATCTCCTTCTATCTATATCCATTTCTTCATTGCCCTCTATTTCATTCACGTACACTTATTGATCCCAGGGGGATATTCTCAGGATTGGTTTCTAGCCCGATCCAACCCTGGGACTATTCATTGCAATAAAGAAACTAGTGAATATCCAACCCTGGGATGTTGCTTTCGGATCTCAAAGTGAGCTTGAAAAACAACAAAGTTAGCTCATGATAGACTCTTTGTGGGTCGATGCCTGGCATCTCCTCGTGGGAGTTGTATGCTCCGACAAAAGCATTGTCTATGATGCCAGGGGTTCTGGAGATATTGATAGGTATTGTTTCAACAATGGTTTCCATATTACCCTCAACATAGATCTTGTGTGTAGCTAAGGGATTAGTATGAAAAGACCTATCTCCAGTCATAGTCACGGTGAATTATCCTACTTTGATTCGGCTTAATTTTGGGAGGAAATATGATCTGTGATGAAGATCTTCCCAAGGTTTGTTCGAACTAGTCATTGCTTCAATTATTGCCTCGTCAGAGAGCAAGACTAAGTCTAACGAATCGATGTTGGCAAGAGAACCCTGAGCCCAATTAGGCTCTATTAGTGGATCTAACTCTTGTGCAGGAGTTGGATCAGTGTTAATTGAAACTTGTTGGACTAAAGAGTACACTACTTCAGCGGCCGACAAGGGCATGGACATGCCTGAGTGCCCTGTCTCATCCATCATGGCTGATGGGGAAGGAAGAATCCAAGGATCCTCAAAGTAAGTCGTGCGGAACGACAAAACTTGAAAAATCTCAACCTTATGGTGATTGGATATAAATTTGATATCAGCCTGAGGAGGTGGGTAATCATAGGTACCCATCAAGGATGGACAAAAACCAACTCCTACATTGATGACACCTGGTTGAGGATTATCAATCATCAGGACTGTGGATGCCCCCAAAGATGGTTCAGGTCTAGAGAAAGATAGTTGATCAATGGTCACTATCCGACCCTCATGTGGAAACAATAGGACTCAGAAAACTATAGAAAACACATCTTGCATAGCATAAGTCCAACTCCATCCTAACAAGAGATTATAGTCGAGGGGAGCATCGACTACCTCTACTTCGACACACACGGTTTTCCCTCCTAACTGCATAGGGAAAAAAGGAATGATGTCGTGTGGTCGTAATGAATGACCATCGAAAGTAGTGAGGAGAGTAGGTGATGGAGACAAAACGAGCTGGCCGATGGCCTTCCAGCATGCTAACGACATGACGCATGTTGAGGCACCCTCGTCGACCACTATGCGGAAGATATTCCAAGTACAAGTTTTCATGGGATGAACCACTACTATCTTAAACACGATGTGGTAAGGAAGATGAGGTTTTAAGTCAGTTGTATCTAACATGATGGTACCCGGATTAAAAGTCTCAGAAGAGCCCAAATAGGTTAACAAGGCTTTCCTCTGAGCAGGGCAACTTTGGAGGACCTTCAAAGCAGACATCGCACAAGGGGTTTGTGATAAATCTTCTACCAAAGAGTAATTCTGGGTGGCCCTTGCGTTTGGGTTGTGAGAATATTTTTTAAATGCACCCTTTGGAATGTGTGTCATTGTTTCTCCCAACATCTTCTCAATATGTAGAGGAAGAGATGGGAGTTCGACTTCTTTGCCCTTCTCGGAAGTGCTTGGTTGACTATAGGTATGTGCTCTAGTTGATAGAAAAGAATCACCTTTCACCATATATACATTCGTGGGGTTGTTCAAAGATGGAGGGGGTCCTTGACTACCCCCTTCCGTGCTTGCGAAGGCTTGAGTTAGATTTTTCCCATGTTGAAATGGATTAGTCAACACTGCCTACTGTTGTTGTGCGAAAAACTTTTGGGCCTCTGCAAGTCGAGGACAAAGATGGGTCGGGTGATCTTCCGCACACAAGTTGCACGGATACCTTGCCTTCCATTTTTTCGTGGTGTCCCTGTCAGTGTTATCAGTGATTTTTTTATCCCCCTTACCCTTATTTCGTTGTTTTTTCTTCCCTTCAGGTTGTTGGGTAGCCTTTGGGTTAGTTGACTGCACAAAGTGTACTTCCAATGTTTGGGTAGGAGGAGCAGCCAAAGAAGTAGTCTGGTTGGACATTGAGTGTTGTATAGATAATTGTTGCAATTTTTTTTTCAATTGCTCAGCGGGCTTGGTTTCTGCTCAACCAACAATACCCTTGGCATGTGGTCCAACTCTCTGTCCAGTTTTATCTAGTATCGATCGTGCTGCATCCGACAAGATGTTGTATAATAAACCAAACTAAGAATAGATGAGCTCAAACTGTTGAGCCCTCATGATGGCATCTTCTTTGGAGAAAACACTGGAAGTCACGACGTCTTTGGATAATTGTCAAACCAGAGACTTAAGGAACCACTCAAGTAGGAATGTTGGTGGGACTGGTACTTTGATTAGACTCTTCCGATGTCTCCACTCTCGAATATGATCAGAGATATGGTCCGTTGTTCTCTATTTGAAATTGGCGAGCAACTCTGTGCCAACATCGTATCTCACAGGTAACTGGAAATGGTTAAGGAAGGCCATCGCCAGTTCGCCAAAAGAAGAGTATCTTGAGCGATAGAGCTTGATGTACCATTTCATGGCACTCCCCATAAGAGTGCATTGAAACAATCACAATTGTACAGAGTCATCTTTCAATGAGTTAGATGAACACCAAAGATGGAAGGTAGTCACATGAGCACCTGGATATTCGTTAGTCTTGGCCTCGAACTTTGGAATGTCCAAAGGCAACTTCATTGGCATAGGAGGCCAACGTGGATCGTGACAAATAGGATCATTTAATAACCTTGTCAAATCTGGCAAGTGTAACGTCACCAGGAATGGTAGTTTGGGTTGTTGCTAATAACCTAGGAAAAAGGGTCCTAGAGTTTGACTGGCACCAAGTTGCCAGGAAACGTTTGGCTGTTGGCCCGGATTCTGGTAGAAACCATGGCCCTGACTAGCATAAGGATTTTGCATTTGTGGAGACATCATTGGCTGATTTCCCATAAAGGACATAGGGTTTTGGGCATGCATCGTGTTCAAAGGACTTTGAGAAGGATTACCCCATGTTGTTCCTAATGAGAGAGGCATAGTAGTCTGTCTAGGTTTCCATTGATTGTGGAAAGAATTACCCCAGAACAACATTCCAGAGCAGGGAATGGATCCTTGTCCTAAGTTCCAAGGTCCTGCTATATGTGCCCCCGGCACAAGAATAGTACCCTGCGCCGGAGTAGACTGTCCAAAAATGGGATTTCCCTCAGATGGGAAAGCGGTGGATGGGAAAGTGTTGTTACCAAACATCTTGTTCCAAATAAACGGTGACGAACCTACCAGCATACTGTGCATAGGTGTTCCTTGACTCTCGGCTCCAAATAAACTAGTGTGTGCAGGTTGCCCGATGGACTACTGATGCAGACCACCAAGTAAAGGGGACGAAGGAGGGATATGACCTCCTGCATAAGGAAAAGAGTTAAAAGGGACATGAGTGCCCCCAATTTGATCTTGCAGGGGAGCGTTAGAGCTCCCTGCCCCCAGACCCAAAGTCTGTAAAGTGGAGTAAGTGAGTGCAGAACTTGTACCTGAAGTAGGCATACCATATGACAACAGAGGGCATGTCGCACTAGGTGTGAAGGGGGTTTTGTCCGCTGCCATAGACAGGTTCAGTCCACTATGTGACGTAGTTGCAGCTGAGACCATGGTGGCTCGGACCGACGATGGTAAGTTAGGAGATGATTCTCCTGTGGTAGCAACTGTGGTGGGAATGGAAGAACTCCTAGAAGAAGTAATAGCGTTTGTTTCCATAGATGTGTGAGGCATTGATAGGCGTTCATAAAATTGGATTGGTACAATAACCAATGGCCACGTATTAGTGGTTAGGGTTTCAACTGAGCCAAGAGCGGCAGTTGATTCCTATGGAAGTTTTTCAGGAACAAATCTTTGTAACCTGATCACTTCGAAAGACCCTTGTTGGTCTAGCTTCCGCCTTAATGGTGGTGGGGGTGGCTCCATTGTAACCGGTGGCAGGCCTAGAAGCCTTCATGACTAGAGGAGCTCAGGATCCTCCACTGTGTGAGAAGATATAAGGCATACTAAGGTATTCTACACATTCAAAAATTAACACACACTAAAAAGAATCCCCTAAGAGATAATACAAGCAATCACTAAACTATTTGGAAGAACAGTTACAACAACCAACACTAGAGCAACTTACCAGTGCAAGTGAAACTCAAATACGGAAGCACCCTCCAGGTATACTCTACAAAGCGTGGCCCAATCTTTGTCCTAGGTACCGCGGTATACCCCTGCAGTCACCCGTGTATGTCCCTAAAAAGACTGGCAACTAGGTTTCTAGCACACGAACAGTCACCAGGCGGGTACAGTCGAAAGTCAAGTAGACCACAATGAGAAGGGTATCAAGCCCAAAACCTATCAAGGGTATCGAGAGAAAATGGTCTGGAAGACAACTGAGGACCTCAAACAGATTCGAGACCCATGAAGCCCCGTGGAAAATGCAAACGACGGAATCCCAAAACAAGCCCTTGATATGTGTTCTCCACTATGATTGGTCCGGCTTTGGAGGGTTTATCTCCACTACCTTTCTGCACATAACCTCATGTTTATCCCCTGTGTTAGAGGGGGGTCTCGAATAAATTCCACGAAACTGGACTTAGACACTCCCTATCGCAGACTCTAATTTTTGGTTTTGAATGGCCTTGGAGAGTTTCCTCTCCAACCTAATCCAAGGGCCTAGTCCTGAACTAGTTTGTGAACCCTACAAACAAAAAGTCTAATAGATTTTAAATTAGCGTTTCTTTTATGGTTTTTTTTATGTCAAGGGGTATGAGGGTGAAACTGATGATGCTTAAATATGAAAGAAAAAACAAATGAAAAAAGCTAGAAACAAAAGACTTGTACTAAATGCAAAATTTCGACAACTTTTCACAAAGAAAGATTTATTTTTCTTTTAAATTTTTCTAAGATTTTATACAGCAAACATAAATGAATTTCGCTCGACTACGAGCTACTTATGCTATGAATTCACTATAAAAACTTACGAAATAAAATACTTCTCCCTAGCTAATGATTCAGAAACACACTCTTCAAACAAAGAAGAAAATGAAAAGAGAGATTTTATTTTTTTTATTTAAGTGCTAGTAAAGAAACAAAGGGAAAATACTGACAAGCACAAAACCAAGAAAAACAAATCCTGGCTTAAAGAGCATATCACAAAGAATTAGAGTAAAGACACACAATGGCAATCAAGAAAACAAAGACTATTACGCTTGTCTAAAAACCATAATTTTTTTTTTTTTTTTTTTCCTGTCAACTATCAACTGAGAAAAAGCAGGCTAAGGGTAAGATGACCTAACCTACTAATTGTTCAACCCTAGAATCAAACACCTGAGAGGAATAATTCTCATCAAAGGAGGGGATGACTGCCCCACCCTGATTAAAAAGTAGTCTGTCAAGCATGCTACTGTCACTAAAACAACATGCGTTCAAATGCATGCTGAGCTGAAACAGTCAACATGTACACACGGGCTGACCTTGTACAGGCCACGTGTATGTATAATTCTAAGACAAAAATTAAAATAGGCAGTCCAGACTAGGAAAAGGGCTCTGGTATTGATAACCAGGGTCCCTTGAAGGCTAGGATGCTCTTTATAACAGAAAAGAAAAATAACACAAGGAATAACAAGGAAAAAAGGCAATCTGAGATAGGGCTGTGAACCAACAAGACTCAGATAGGATTCCAGAAAACCCCCTGAGAATGTATAATTCTGACAGGGAAGAGGTGGATTGCCTCTAAAATTTCTCTGAACTCCTACATGCTACTATTATCCCTACAGATAGCGTTCACACGCGAGCTGTAAGAGGATAGGGCGTGGGTACATGCGTACAGGCCTTCTGCAGGCCACGTGTACCTCTGTGTGTCCCGACAACTACCATCAAGAAAACGTCAGGGAAAACTGGTATGAAGAACCAGGCTCCCTGCTAGCTCAGACCTTACAGAAAAATACAGGAAAAGAAAAACTGAAAACCTAGTCTTTAAACTACCCAAAAACTTTAAAGAAATCTAGAAACCCTAAAGAGTACTCTCCCCAGTATGGTTTCCAATTCTTTTGTTGGGAAAAATACCCTACGGACTAGCAAACTAGGGTCAAACTTGCATGCAGATTTTGACCATAAATAAATTTCTTTTTAACTTACCACCCAAAACTCAAACCCCTCTTTCATAGTACATGCATGGAAAGGGACTGCTAACCTTGTTACCAGCATTCGGTGTAGATCCCCTGTTGTTCTTTGACCACTTTCTTGCGCTGCTCCTTCCAAAGATGACCTATAATCAAGACAAACAACAACTATGCATGCATACTACTTCTCTACTGAAGGGTTAGAAATTAAGCATAAATTAACCAAACCATAGATAACTCATGCATCGGGACGGGAAAAGTATTCTTTTATTATTTGAAAAATGAATCAACTTACAATGAAAGTCAAGACTAGCCACCACTCCTTGAACCTGATCCTGGGCTCTTCTTCTTCTGTCCTCCAACTTCTTTGCATTAAATCTCCTTTGGCATGAGGAAAGGCTAAAGGGTTGGGACAATGGATTACGTAAATGGGTAGAGTTTCTTCGCTATATTTTTTCCTCTTCCAAATGGTACCCCTACCCATTCTTTTATAGGATAGAAGAAGCTAGGTTTTTCGATGAACCCTCGGCCATGCATGGCCGGGAGTTTCAATTAACTGAGCCATAGTTTTTTGTCTCGTCGGCAACTTTCCTTTTTTTCATGATTCTGAAGGTACACGCAGGCTATAGTGGGCCTACTAGTGTGAACTTGTAGATACATGCGGGCTGTAGTGGGCTAGCTAGCGTGTACTTTTAAAAATGGTTTTTTTAGAAGAGTTGTTCAGTAGTTTTTGGCAAAGAAGGGATATGAGTTAGCCTAATGCTAGTTAAGCATGTGTGGTGCAATTTAGGGTTATAACAATGGCAGGAGAAAAGAAATATGATGGGACAAGAGATCCCTTCAAAATGTTTCTTAAGGAATCCCTCATGCAACAAAGGCATGATATGATGGATAGTTTCGTGCAAATCCTTCAACGACTACCAAAAGATGCTGCCACCCCCTCCTCAGTCAAAGGTGCCACCCCCTTCAAGGTAAAAATCAACTTTGATATTCTTATATTTGAAGGTCATATAGATGCAGATGTTGTATAGAAGTGGTTGAATATACTAGAAGGGTATTTTTTTGTCCATAAATTTTCAAATAGAGAAAAAAATACTTTTTCACTCCTCAAAGTCATTCCCCATGTCAAAGATTGGTGGGAAACATTTTGTGAGAAAAATGAAACAGATGAACCCTCATTATTTATAGTCATGGCCACCTAGGAATCCTTCAAGGATTATATTAAGGAACAATAATAACTTGTCTAAATTTATGACGAATTGTATACCAAATGGACCACACTACGGTAAGAAAGAGACCAAGCAGTGCCAGAGTTCACAAATATCTTCCATACACACTTGTGACAGTATTGAAGTGAGTAATTTTGAGGTGTAACACCTTATGATATAAATAATCTTCCATCTGGATCTTCCATAACTTGTAGTTTTTTCCGTTAAATTTCTTGACCCTAAACTTTCCATCTTTTTCCATTGCTCCCACTCGAACCAGGAACCCTGTTTTCCTACAAGTTACCTTTCGCACTGATACCAGTTGTTATAAAACCAATACCATGGAAAAATAAAATAAAACAAATGTGGAAACAAAACACAGAAGATACACAAATACAATAGAGACACATATTTACATGGTTCACCCAGTGTGGGCTACGTCCACCGGAGAAATTGCCAGGTCCTTCCTTTATTATTATCCGTCATATGAAGGGATACAACCTACAACAAAACCATTGTAACTTCCTCTTCTTTCTCTCACAGTCTCCTCTCTCAGAATACA
>CBVK0100043188.1:10459-38520 GCA_900067695.1 Picea abies
CTTCTTTCTCTCACAGTCTCCTCTCTCAGAATACAATATTCACTATCATATCTACCTACAATACATTTCCCTAATAAGAGAGGGTTGCCTTCTAGGGAAAAAACCCTAACATAACTTCTACCATTAGATCTACAACCTTATAATAAATTGTCCATATTTACAATAAAATTACAATATACTTTTACAAGGCAATTTTTCCTTCAAGGGCTTCTCCCCCAAACCCCCTCTAGGGGCCTGATTTCCCCCAGACTCGTAGAGGGGGTAACCTCCCTCTGCACTCCCCCGCATGGAAGAGTCTACATACTTCATGGGGTATAAAGATTGTTGGAAACAAAATACCTATGAATCAGGAAGATAATCAGGCTGCACAACCAATACTAAAGAATGGTTGGATAATGTCTCAAAGATTTACTATAAAAAGAGGCCATGGGTGCATTATATGTTCAAGAATCTATTTGTATTCTTATGTTGCATCTATTCTCCTACAAGGAATATCTTTCCTTCTTGGAGCATACTAGCATCATTTCATTGAGCCATTCACCTCCCCTCTTGGGGGAATGAGCTTTGGATTTCTTCACCATTTTCTTTCTAGTTTGCTATTTTTAAAAGCTATCTCATAGGGGATTCAAGAGCCCTCCCTTGGAGGAAGAGGGGACCCATAAGTCTCCCTTTCTCTTTGGTGTTTTCCCACTAATATAATCTATCCATTGGTGGCATGAATATTGGTCAATTATTTGGTTGATTTTGGTTCTAATTTCCTTATGCACTTTAGTTTTATGTCTTTAGTTTTTATTAGCTTAGTTGTTTATTTATTTTTTGTGTTTGATGTGTATAACTCTTTCACTAACTTATGTCCTATTCAGTTGACCCAAATGGAATTGCAAGTGTCCCTCTTTTGCTCATTCGAGTGACAAAAAGGATACAACATATTGGTGACCATATTGGGGAAGGTATCAATTTCATCCCCATTTGGTTTGTTTGAGCACTTATTTTTTATTTATTAAACTTGCAGGGATCATAATCGACCCAAGCCTACTTGCAAAAAGCTAAATTCAGACTGATATAAGAGAATTTCATTCAAAATTTTCTTCCCAGCCGCATATCAGAACATGCAGGGGTTTTTCAGGTCACAGGTGCATCTTCCAGGCACGTCTGCCAAAAGCACTGTGTTCCTCAGCGCATTTTGTAAACCGTGCACCAACATGTCATTTTTTTATTTGTGCATTGGCACCACGTGTGCCTCTGTCTACTCTGCGACCCACACATCTATCCAAAAATCCAACATTGTAAGGGTTTGTTGTGATATTTTGAAGTCCCCTAGCCTTCTAAATATTGATTCTATGCAATTTGTAATATGCACCACACTTAGACTCCCTCTCCACATGAAGGGATACTCAAAACATAGGCACTTAGGAGGTTAAAATCCATATTTCTCCTCTTTTTTATTTCATTTTGCCACATGGATGGCCTTCTTTGATTGTAAAATTTAAGTTGGAATCATTCACTATCACATATATAAAAACTTGCATTGGGACCAGAAATGAAAATTCAATAATTGAGTATGCTCTTCTCTCACACTATAGAGAGATCTTGAGAATCAGAAAAATGATTGAGGGAAGGTTTCATCTCCCTTAAAGACAAAATCTTTAGGAGAGAACAAAGGCCCCCTAGGGCTCCTCTTAGTTTCTTTTTTCAACATATTAAAATTGTAAGGGCCCATACATGCCCACATGCTACAAAGATAGGATAGTTTTTAAGATACTTTCTTAGTTTACATCACTAGGGGAGTTTAAAGGTTATTGTAACGGGCCCATACATGCCCACATGCTTGAAATCTAGTATAGTATTTTGAATATTTCTTAGATTAAATCACATTAGGGAGTTTAAAGGATTGGTAAGGACCCATATGTCCTCATGCTAGTTCTCTATGGAATTTAAAATTCCACAAGGTTGTACCAATGGCATCTAGTAAGATAGGTAATCAAGACTTGTAAGGACCACACAAAGTCCACATGTTGCAAGGTGACACCTAACCTATTAAAACTTTGGCACATTTTATCACTTGCTCACACACAAAGTCACTACTCACTCATATAGTTTCATCTCAAATTGTGGAATTTGATGTAAGTTTCTCCCAAAGGGATTCCAAAACACCCCACCCTTTTCTTGAAGAAATTATCCACACCCATTTAATTCAAATGAGATTGGTTCAAACCCCCAATCTCTCAAACAACCACATCTAAATTTTTTCTAAAAACTCACTAATTTTTCCTCCACAGGAGGTGCCAAAAGAAATTTTTTAGTCTAGGTAGGATATTGAGGATAGGCATCCAAATAACTCCTTCTTATCTAGTTCTCACATCTTCAAACATTAGAATTTGACAAATAGGGAACTTTAAAATCCTCCAAGTCAAGTGTTCCTAACACCATAATCTATGGATATACCCATGAAGGGTTGAAGGTCGAGGTCCAATTGTTCTATGCATTCCCCCTCAAGACACCCACCTCTTGGAAAGGATCCATCCCGTGACCCATTTCTAAGGTCGAAAATATAAATGTTGCACTTTAACCGAGGTACCTAGTGACCAAATTTTAGGACATCTACCCAGGTGGAAATTGTGGGCTACAATTTCACCTTGATCAGATTTTGTGTGGCTATTGGGAAATATCGCCAGCTCTTTCAGGATATGCACCCTCTACACCTCATTATAACTGACTATTTCATGCATCACTAGTTCCTCTTCCGGTGGCTTAAGACCCAACTCTTGAGTGCTATTGGAAGGTCCAGTGAGATTTGAGAGGAAGGATGTTACATATTTGTAGGACATGATCATTTGTTGTCTTTGTTCTCCCATGCAGAGAAAATCCACCTACCCACATGTATGCTTCTTTTCAATTAATTTTGGTATGATACTCTTGTGATTATATGCGATTGTGAGATATATTGTGAAGGTCCAAATTATACAAAGTTTCTTGTTCATTTATTTCTCTCATCACCATTTTCACACATCCACTTTGCTAGTTAGACATCATAGGGGACCCACAGAATCCCCATTGTTCCAGATGCTTGCTAAATCTCCCTCCTATCCTAGGGGGAGTTCCTATTCTTTCCAACTCATCGCCTCAACCCTCTCACACCCCTATGAGTGCTACTATCTTGGGATGGACTTGTATTGGTTGCACTTTACTTGGGACCAATTCCCACGGCCAACCATCTACTAGCTCTCCTTTACCAGGAAGCGAGGGGCAATCTTCTTCCCAAGGGGGAAGTACAACCCAACCTAACGCCCCTCAAGGGTCAGGTACACAAACCACTCACACCATGGCTGGAACTAATCCTCCACCACCACTTCAGATTCCATACTTGGCCTCCCTCAACATACTAGATCTGATCAAGTTCACCAACGATCCTATATTGCATGACCCCACATGGCCTACAATGCCTACTAAACTACCTTCGAACATTCCCAAGTTTGAAGGCAAGGCAGGAGAATATCCTGCCAACCATGTCATCACCTTCCTCCTATGGCGTTCTTCAAACAACATCCTAGACAACTCCATCTGATTAAGGTTATTTCAACTCACACTCACAGGCCCATCAACCAAGTGGTATGTATATGAGAAATCAGGGTCCCATGTGACTTTTGAATCATTGGCCGAAACTTTTTTGACCTTCTTTCAACTCCCAATTTTCCATGACAATGGTCTAGAGATTCTATCTGAGTTTAAGAAAACCTTGGCCACACATATTGTTTAAAAAATTCACAAATGGCATCGGCGACATGGTTTATTCAAAGCTGAAACCACTAAGCAATAATGCCTCGATTGGTTTCTCAGATCACTCATTCCTCTCCTCACCAAATATGTGGCCTACACCCTCCCCCAATCTGAAGAATATGTCATCAAAAAGGCTCAACAATACGACCTCATTTACTCACAGTCAGTATACTTATATACATTACTACTCAACACCCCAAGACCTGTACCATCCAGCTAGGACAAATCTGGAATGTCTCACTCAGCAGATGGATTGATTGGTACCACAATACACCACAATCCATACATCCAACCACCACCTATGTACAATACACCCCAAAATCCATCGATATATGGAGGACCCTATTATTACCCTCCTACCCCTTATTAGTTTCCATACTCTATTATACCCCCTCCACCCATGAGTGGACCCACATCAACACCCATGATGCGTTTGGTTGTTCAGCCAAGTTCTGGTACCCCCTCTACCTTATCTTACACCCTAAGAACTAGTGAAATCACCACACCTTCCTATGTATCATACAGATCATTACCACAAAATAATCTGCACTTTCCATTTCGTGGTCCTCCACAACCCATGGCTCCACCACAAGGACAACCACATGTTGGGGTTAACTTTGTTCATCCCTCTCCCATTCATCAATTTCAAAATTTTGAACAACTGAATATGGAAAATAATGCCCATCATTCGAATAATGCCAAAAAGAAAGGAAAAAAATGAAACAATAATAATCCCAGAATAGGGGGAAACAACCCCCAACAAAACCAACCTATTGGGGGAAACCATAACCAGGGGAACCAAAACCCCTAAGGAGGAAGTAACAATAACCTACAGAAAAACTTCCCCTCTTCCCTTTGTGGTGAGTATGGCCATTATACTCACCATTTCCCCCAAATTTCCAACTTTAAATGGATGAAAGAATCTATGAACGGACCATGTCCCCCAACACCGCATGCCCCTTAGCAGGCCCCACAATAGTATGTGAAACAACCACCACCAGTGGTGTTGCAAAAAACTATTCCAAACCAAGGTGTGATAAATGACCAGCATGAGATGCACCCTACCCCACCATAGATGGAACAATACCAAAACCCTGGGACTCCCATGGATCACAACATCCTCCTCACTAGTGAAGAAGATATCCTTCTACAAACGCGCAATCGTCAATATAGCACACCCCTTGAATCTAATCCTACCACTTCAGTAACAATTCCAGTTACAACCGGACCACCTTTGATTATTCTGGACCCTAACATTGAACCACCCCTTCGGATTCCTCGCATCCCATTATGACGAAATGTCAACAACCCTCAAGCTAGGGTGGCACACAGTTACAGTCTGGTCGATGACATGGCACAATCTCCTATAGCCATGTTTGTCTTGGAGTTCCTCCAAACTTGTCCCACTCAACGAAACTCATTACTTTCCTCCTTGGGGGAAGTCGAACCTGCTGACACTAGACTCATCACATTTCATCTAGATAGTGGAGAACCCCGTCTCCCCACTTTGGTATCTTTCCAGATACTAGTCAAAATTCAGAACATCATAGTTCATCAATGTATCATTGATGAAGGTGCCTCCACATGCATCATGTCCAAAAATGTATGACATAAACTCAGATCCCCTAATCTAATACCATTTTCCATTACTTTGAGAGCTTATGATGGATGACCATCCTCTCCTGAAGGGATCTTTCAAAATGTCCCCATTGAACTCGAGGGAAAAACCATCCTTGTTGGCATTGAGGTCATCGACGCCCCACTTGATTACAATATCTTGTTCGGATGTAGCTACATGTAAGCCATGAAGGCAGTAGCCTCTTTTTTGTTTCGAATGATGATGTTCCCCCATAATGGGAATATCATCAACATTGATCAAGTTTCACATTACGAGCCTAACCCTTCCTCTAACATCGATAACATCCTACCTCTTGTCCACACTAATTCCGACACCTACCCACTCGTTGAGATGGGCCCCAAAATTTTAAAATATCCCTCATTGCTAGGGACATACCACGGAGCACCCCCACTCATACACCCCTCAGATAAAGTATGTGTCATCTATTCCAATGGAACTAATGCTGGAGATACCATCCCTCCCACCAAGGCTTCTTTACTCCCTGATGTCCCACTAGTCATAGAACTCCCACCTCAGCAATCCCCTAAAAACTCTACAACACCAATTGTTCCAGATGTCCCTCTCCCCTAGGGTTACATCCTGGTTTGGGAGACAGTCCCCCAAGCCATTACCCAAATCCCTTTCTTTTACCCCCCACCAAGCATACAAGCTTTCCAGGTAGCTGGAAATCTTACCCTTCCTAACATGGTGCTTGGTATTCTGGTTTAGTATCTACACCCACTTGAGATGGTCCCTCAACCATCCCTCCCTCCCTAAACTGAGGGAACCCTAATGGAGATCCCAATCCTAACTCCAATGACACCACACCCCCCCCCACTAACCAACACCACCACTACATCTAGGGGGAAAAGGAAGAAGAAAGAGCCTACTGATCCAATTCATCCCCCCCCCAAGTTCAACCTCCTTGTGCACTATGTGAGAAAGAAGGACACCCCACCAATAGATGTCCCTCTCTCCCCGAGATATGCAATTTAATTCAACTCCCTCAAGCAACCACATCACTTGTCACTTCATCCAGTACACATAGTACTACCACCACATCCCCTGCTATAGGTATCAAAGGGATGAAAACCAAATTCGAATGTGCCATCTATTCAAAGTATGGCCATTACACCCACCACTTCCCTACGCAACCTCATCTTCGAAAAATGCTAACGACAGTATGCCAGAGATTTCAGCAAGAACCTCCTCTAGCCACGTCATCAAGTAGCCATGTCACTGACATCCATTATGTCATGACCTTAGTCAAAGAATAGATGAGATGGTCTTTCTCTCTTTGTGAATCCCTTGATCATTTCATGTACCAGTGTCCTACCATGATTGATTATAGGCGCTGACAAATGGCCCTTATTCAAAATCTTGTAACCACCCCACTTCCAGTGACATCAGTGATTACCCCTACTCCATCTTAATATATTGTTCATATTATCTCTCTTGAGCCGGAGGTGCTTCCCACTCCTCCATGGTTCATGGATAACCTATATGAGGATTTGCCCCCAAATCCTCCCAATTCTCCAGTTCATTTTCCCACAGAAATATTATGCCCGACCACAATATTTAACCCACAATATCTCGATATTTGGTTTATGTCGAGTGAACCATTGCAACCTCCTTGTGCCACCCCCTCTACCTCTTCACCACCGAAAGACAATCACACAATGACACTCTTTGATGTTACTTCCCTGGATCCCCTATATTCTCTCTAGTTCCACTACGACGAAGATATCCTCCAAGAATTAACTTCACCTGATTGTCCATGGAATGCACTCCATCATAGAGCACTCTTTCTCTCATAGGAATCCTTTGCACCTCCTAGCCACAAATCCATATGTGCAATCGAAACTAAATATTTTATACGATCTGGGAATATAGACTGGTTCAACAACCCTATCCTTGCCCCCGATGCTTTTGAAGAAGGAAACATGGCCAACATTTCCCCCACTGTCAAAATTGATATTTCCATCCATCATGGAATTGTAGAATAAATCACCATTGATGCCACATGCTCTCCTGAAGAACTTATAGCTTACAAAGCTCTCTTCCAGGAATACTAGGACATTTTTTCCTGGTCATACATAGAGATGCCTGGCCTCAATCCTTTTATTGTTGAACATCGTATAGACACATGGCCTGATATCACACCTGTGCGAAAAAAGAAATGCCCACTACACCCATCCAAAGAAGTGACCATCAAAGCCGAAATTGACAAATTATGTGCTGCAGGGTTCATCTACCCCATCACATATACGTCATGGGTCTCCAACCCCATCCCTATCAATAAAAAATAGGGAACTATTCACGTCTACACTGAATTTCATGATCTCAATCACGCCTGTCCCAAAGACAACTTCATAACATCTTTCATTGACCAAATTATCGATGATTGTGTCGGCCATGAGGCCTTATCCTTCATGGACGGTTTCTATGGATACAATTAAATTCAGATTCATCCAGCCGACCAGTACAAAACCACATTCACTACCCTGTGGGGTACTTTTTCATATTGTGTCATGCCTTTTGGACTCAATAAAGCCAGTGCGACATTCCAATAGGCCATGATGTACATTTTTCCTGATCTGGCTCATATCATCCAAGTGTACTTGGACGACCTCACCGCTCGATCAAAGAAACACACTCAACAACTAGATGACTTACAAGTTGTATTTCAACAGTGTCATTAATACAATATCATCTTGAATCCCCTCAATTGTATATTTTGCATCATTGTCAGACCCCTCCTTGGTTCCATCGTTTCCCTAAGAGGCATCACAGTCGATCCCCTCAAGGTCCAAGCCATCACATAAATTCTACCACCTCGAAATTTAAGCCAACTACATAGGCTACAAGGCAAAGATAACTTTTTACGTCGCTTTGTCCCCAATTATGCCACTTATGCACATGGTTTCCTTCTCTTCTTGCATCATGATATCCCATTTCTATGGGATGAACATGCCCAAACCTCTTTGTATTATCTAAAATTAGTGCTCTCCAATGCCCCTTTGATTAGTCCCATTGACTATGATCGCAACTACATCCTCTACTTATCGGCCTCAACCATCTTAGTAGCAGGAGTCCTCTTCTAGATAGGGGATGATGGCCACGAGCATGTAATTTACTATATTAGTAAAAACCTTTCAGGGCTACCCGTGGAGAACAATCATGAAGAGAAACTTGCCCTTGAAGTTTTACTTGCAGTCCAGAAACTGTGCCATTATATCCTTCTTTGCACTACCAAATTCATGGAAGATTCCAACCCCATGCACTACTTTTTTAGTTTTCGGCAAATTAATGGAAAATTTTCCCAATGGATCATCATCCTCCAGGAATATGACCTTGATTTTTCAACTCCCAAGAGAGATAAATCCCTCATCCTCACCAAACTCATTATGGTGTTTCCCTCAGATACTACCAATTCACCTGTCAATATGGACTTCCCCAATGAAGACGTCTTCTACATCCCCTCAGATGATCCCTGGTATGAAGACCTCCTCGTCTACCTTCACACAAAAAAGTTTGGAACCCATCTCTCTCAAGACAATCGTCGATGTATTCTCCATCAGGACCCTTGATATCTCCTTATTGGTGAAATCTTATTTCGACAAGGCATCAACACCGTACTCCGTCGATGTTTGACCATCGACAAAGCTGACAGAGTCTTGAATGATTTCCACAGTGACGCTTGCAGTGGTCACCTCTCAGGGATGTCCACTGCTTGGAAAATCATTCGAGTGGGCTACTTCTAGCCCACATTGTTTCACAACTGCATCCATGCTATGAAACGATGTCACAAATTCTAGCTTTATGCCAACAAAGCACAAGCGCCACCCACTCCTCTACACCCAGTCATCATCGTCAACCCCTTTCTCAAATGGAGTATTGACTTCATGACTTGCAACCATCCATCCAGCAATGGACACAAGTACATTATCATGGCATTCGATTACTTCACCAAGTGGGCTAAAGCCATGCCCACATTCAACAACATCACTGACACTACAATGCACTTTTTATTTAATCATGTCATTTCCTACTTCGAAGTACCACTACAACTAGTCTCTGATCATGAAAAACACATTGAGAATGAGCACTTCATTAAAATTTCCTCAAAGTTAGGATTCTCTCGCGAGTTTTCCTCCCCCTACTACCCTCAGTCCAACAGACAGGTAGAGGCAGTCAATAAGGTCCTCAAAACCATGTTGCAATGTACTGTCAACAAACATAAGACCAATTGGCATCATATTTTGTTTTTAACATTATGGTCTTATTGCACGATAGTTAAAACTGCCACTGGTTTTACACTATTCCATCTCGTCCATGGGGTCGAAGCCACTCTCCCCATTGAGTGCGAAATTCCCACTTTACGCACTGCCATCGAGATTTTACCTGACACTACTCCAATGGATCAGTGATTGTTGAACTTAGAGTCACTAGATAAATACCACTAGTCTTTATTACAGAACAATGAGGCAGCCAAAAAATGGTCAAAGACCACCTTTGACCACCATGTCAACCTTCGCTCATTTAATGAAGGAGACCTTGTCCTTGCCTACAACATTGCTCACGATACCCTCAGCCACGAAAAATTCAAGTCCTTATGTCATGGACCTTATAACATTCAACACGGCCTCACTAAAGGAGCCTATATCCCAACCTTCCCCAAAGGCCATCCTCTCAAAGAACCCATCAATGGGTTGTACCTAAAAAAGTTTTATGCCTAGGCATAGCCATTGTACACTAGGATTTTTCCTTTTGTACACATTTGTAGAGTTTTCAGTATTCTTTTTTCCCCCATGCCTTATGGATGATCTACCATTTTTGTTATTGGCAGATGACTCCTCCATCACCCTACCACATCGGTTACGCTGACGGGGCTAGTCGATGGACACATAATCTCTCTTCAACTGCTTGGGCCCTCTATTCCCCCTCACATGAACTTCTCCACTCCAGCGGCATATGTTTGGCCTCGACAACCAAAAAACAAGCAGAATACACAACTGTCATTGGCCTCCTTACCGAGTCTAGTTACCACCATATTTATCACCTTAGCATCCTACTAGATTCCCATCTTGTCGTCCTGCAACTCAGCAATGTGTACCTTGTCCACGATCCCTGCCTCTTCCACAAATACCTGCAAGTTATAATTTTATCTCGACATTTTGATTCAATCACATTTACACATATTCCATGACAATTCAATCAAATAGAAGATAATATGGCTAACCTAATGTTAGATTGGCATTTATCACATCAAGACACCATTACACATACACAAATTATCAAATTTTGTCACAGCATATAGATTAGACATCATAAAAAGAACCACAAAACATCATCAAATGTGAACATCACAATGATCCCAAACATGTATATCCATATATATATATATATATATATATATATATAAATATCAATCAATGTGCCATCAATTTTTACAAAAAAATAGTACAACATGTACATCACCCATAAGTAGGTGAACCCCCTCATCCCTATAGGTACAAAATAGGTGTCACACCACCCTATAAAAAATGGGCTTGTGGGCCTATATAAATAAAACTATATATATACATCAAGGGAACTCATGGTTCCTTTAGAGCTCCACCACCTGGTTCTCTCTTTGGAGGAGGTGCCCCACCAGCTGGGGGCCCTCTAGGTCCCAGGGGAAATCACCCAGTTATCGTCGCCCCTACTACCATTTCTCTATAGATCAGGATCTGCAACTCCATCGGAAGGCCCACACACGTCTCCAAGACTCCATCATCCTTTATCTGAGTCCACATTCCCTCGAGCATGTCTTGTAACACTGCCTCCAATTAGCGGTGAAAGTCCTCTAAAAATCCACTGGCCTTTTTCGGAGGAGCATGTGATGGCCCTGCACCGGGGTGATCATATTGATGTCTCCTCCCAGCTCTCTCATCAACAGTTGGCCTCATACCAGCCTCAGCCCTCTGATGTCTCTCTCCTACCCACGGCTCTCCATGAAGAAGTCTCTCAAGCCCCTGACGAGTTGGCGCTCTGACCAACTCTACATCTCACCCACGTGGCCCAGCATCCACACACACAACAAACAAATGATAGAATCAACATCCATCCATAAATAAAACATATGCTATACTATCCAAAACACAAAACATCAAATACATCAACATACCTCTATGGTCCCAAACCTCTCTAGGAGGTAAGACCATGAAAGAATCTTGACGATAGTCCCTCCTGCCATATGGGTATCGTAGGATGATATGTGGCATCTAACTCCACACACGTGCTAGCTCAATCGTAAAGTAATGGCCACCCTCTCCACCCCCTTTTCATACTAATATTGATTCCCACCGCATCAATCAGGACTCTCGTGCACTAGGCACATCCAACAAAACTCTAGGGCACAACATGGGCACCCTCTCCAAGAACCATGCCACCAAGATCGACCCAAAGGAAAAATCCCTTGAGGCAACAACCCGACACCTTTTGTGCTACCCCATCATCTTGGTGTAAAGAATCAAGCCCCAGGAAAACTTCTCTCCACCCAATTCCCTCTGCATGATCCTTCGTTGACCACCATTGATCCACTGAGTATCTAAGGATCCATAGATCCTCGCAATCATCATTGTGTTGAAACAATGCACAAGGGCATCCATCACCTCAATCTGTACCATCAAGCCTAACATAAAGTCCTCCCTGGAACAATACACTCATGCTAGATTGGTCAAGTGTGCATCCCCCGACAAAAGGGGATCAGTAGGTAGGGAACTTCCCCGAAACGGGATCCTAGTCAAGAATAACACATCCTCCATCGTACAGAATGTGAGTTTCTCCCCAAGAAAAATGAAGCACTGCAGATCAATTCTCCACGTAGATATCACAAACTACAACAGGTGCTCATGTTCCCGTAGCAGTGAGCAGTCGAAGAACTTTAGCAACCCATAGGCTACAAAAGGTCCCCGCACACTCGGATCCTCATCCCTTACCACCTCCCTGAGGCACGCCCAGTCCCTCTCCCTCCAATGGACCGGCATCCTAAATTGATCACCTTCATCCAGATAAATAATCCTTGATCAGACATCACAAGCCATAAAAATGACAAATATCAGAAAAGACAAGTTTTTGTTTATTGCCCCAACTTTGCATCATGTGTGCGGTTGTCACACCCACAGGTGCGCACATATGCACGCTTTTTATTTGCATAGTTTCTCATAAATGTGAAACTTTCGAAGAAACAGATGTGCATCCATGAGCACTTTTCACATACACAGGCACACATTCATGTGCACCTGTTCACTCCATAGTTGCGCATAAGTGTGCAGCTATCAGAGAAACAGATGCACACTCATGTGCAGTTGTACTTCGAACAGGTGTGCATCCAATGCGTGTCTATTTTCCTCATTCAGGAGCCCCCATATGCAGCTTTACTCCTTATAGACAAGCACCCAAGCATGGGAATCCTTTGATCTCCTATGCACAAGGGGGGCCACCCTCACCAAATCTTCTAGTACGACCATCCATACGACCCTGCCCAAAAGAGAAATCCTAAATACTATGAAGGAGGATGATACCACTAACCTAGCTCTCGAAAATCCTGGATCAACTAGCTCGAATTCCTAGAATCTCCAAATCTCATCTCAAAACCTATCGTAAACTCACAATGACAATAGGTACAAATGAGGTGGCATTATGGACCCTACAACTATATATAGTCCCTTTTTCCAAACTTCCATGCTCAATTACAGGAGCTCAGAGAATCCATTTTCTGATCCCTCTTTAGCCATGGGATCAGGATCCCTCCACCTACACAGTCACATTCCTCAGGTCACCATCCATCCTCGACCCCACAGGAGAATATTTCTCACATCATGCCCAGGTATGCATGCTCATATTCAAAATTATTGAATAATTGTTATATATTCTTTATCTTTAGATATTGTTCACGTCGGGTATTTGGTTTTTATGTGTGCAAGTACTTGCTCATCACGCATCAACGCGGCCCCTTCAGGTATATGATCGACACTGGCATGTAATCATTCCCTCTTAATATCAATTTCATATCCCAATCATACCCTCCGACATTTTCTTGTAGGAACCTCACATCCGACTCTGCACTACTATCACCTCCACTGCATTTCAAGTACTATCACCTAGTAGCATTCTCCCCCACATGAGTTGTCCCACTCATAGTACCCTTTGATACTTTAACACTCATGATGCTTTCACCCCCTAGGGATGGGATTCCCGATATTCATACGCATGTTCAAGAATCAGCCACATACTTCTTCTCCATAGTATGTTATCCTTCCCACTGGACTCCCAAGATCTCTCATCATGGTTTCACTTTGACTACACCCTCGCAGTCTCATTAGCCTTCCATTTCATCCACAATCAGTTTTCCCATCTGCAAATTTACCTCCATTCATTTACCTCATACAAAAACCCACCCATGGGGCCCCCACCCTCCACCATTTCTTCCTCCAATTTGCACCCTCATAGGCCAAGCCATCTTGCACTAGGGCACCCATTTTTGTATCTACACGTTTATCCAAACTGATTCTTTATTCATTTGGTAATTGTACAAAAACTTTATTTTCCATCATTTACATAGCTTTTGTTGTCTCCTTTAGCAACCTTCCTTTCTCGGCAAAGTAACCCCTGTCGCCCTTGGTTGCGGAATTCCTTTACATTTTACTCTTGTAAGCATCGTCCATAAACCCCAAGTATCCCGCAGTACAGGTACCTCCAATCTCTGAGTTTGTCCACTTTTTCATGCCTCAGGCACAATTTAAACCCACATCTAGTCATCCCCCTGATGCTAGATCCAATTTCATGGTTGTTTCCACTCATACTTCACAAATACCCCCAACAAAGCGCAGTCTTGCATCTCACCACATATTGACTTCATCCATGTCCCTCATCAGTTCCTAATATAATCCCATAGATTTCTTGAAGCCCTTTTCTTCTTGGAGTTGGGTCTCCCTTTCTGTTGACATCAACACAGTTTCCAGAAGGGCGATAGTATATTGAATCTCATTACCTTTACAATGAGGAGTCTTGGACATCATAGGGAGAACTATCATTTCTCTCTACTATCATTGACCCCCATAACATTTGACTTCAACACAATCTCATGTTACGGTGGGTCTTACTTTGTGACTATTGCAGTTTTTGTATACTAGCCGAAGACCTCTGAAATTTGTTGGGCTCTCAATGCCTACGAGTCATCAACACTTCTTCCAAATGTCATCGCCTCTTTTTAGAGTATGTTCACCATCTGAATTGTCATCTTCCACTATCACACCACCCCAGAGGGCGCTGCAATTATCTACATCAACATACAACTTCAGTTACTGTCTTACACATTTTGAGTTACATGACATGAGAATGGGGCATGCCCACCTCGTTTGTATACAATTTTTATTTTTCCACACCTCAAGAAAGGTTTGGGTCCCACAGTTTCCCCTCTCCCTCCAATGGTTCGCTCTTGCAATTTCTCTCAAAACTCTTTCTTACAATGGTACTCTTAGTAGAAGAAACATTGATGTATTTTGGCTATACATATTCTCTTAACCTCACACATTAGGGGGCATCTGTTATCACTAAAATTTCATTCGCAAATGGTTACAGAAATCCAACATCTTCAAAACACCTATTAGTTCATTTGTGGCCCAAAAAATGCATTTCCAAAGGGCACAAAATATACAACTTGTTATAAAATCAACATGTGCTTAGAATACAAAGGAAGCATGCGCACGTGCGCCAGTAGAAAAACACTGAAAAAGAGCATATGCGATTGATGCACAACTCTGTATGAAAAATGCCATGCACACCTAAGAATAGTGCATTTATGATTCTAGTCAGCCTCCCACCCACTTTTGTTTCAACTCTCAAGTTGATTTGACCCTCAAATCTGAACTGAATCCGAGTGGGGGAATGGTCAAAGACCTAAGGGTTCCCTAAAGGCCCCCTTGTTCACATTAAAGAACGGTTGGATAATTCCTCAAAGATTTACTATAAAAAGAGGACATGTGTGCACTATATTTTCAAGAATCTATTTGTGTTGTTATGCTTCCTCTATTCTCCTACAAGGAACCTTTTTCCTTCTTGGAGCATACTAGCATCGTTTCATTGAGTTATTCACCTCACCTCTTGGGAGAATGATCTTTGGATTTCTTCACCATTTTCTTTCTAGTTTTCTATTTGTAAGAAGAGATCTCTTAATGGCAACGCGGCCCCTTCACCACCTGCAGGTCGGAAGGTTCATGCACGCACACAAGATCTTCTTTTCCTTTCGGCCCGAAGAACTAAAACCGTTCTCCTAGTTCCCTACCGGGAATTTTCCACACCCACAGCAGTTCTCCAAAAGATATCCCCTAACGATCAGGAAATCAGACTTCTCCATTTCGCGAGTCTTGTGGTCGCGTGGTTTTGGATTCTCAAAACTCCAAACCTTGATGCAAGTCAACGCTGACCTTGCAAATCTCTATCGGAGTTTCTCCTGTCGGGAATTTGGCGCTCTCGATACGAAGCACTCGTCTTACCAACTCCCGATACCCTATACACTGAAACTCGGATGCACGTGCGAGTTGTCACCTCAACTCCCATCACTTCTATCGAAATTTTAGACCTCGTAGGATCACGAGTCTTGATGTCAAGGTTTCAGCACTTCTCGCTGTGAAATCACGAAAACTTATGCCACATGTCTTCCACTCTGACTCTTGTGGTCCCACACAGCTCTCCCATTAGGATATCATGTTTCGAGACTCCAAGCAGCAAGAGTTTCCCATCTCCGAAATATCTGATGCTCCAAACCTCGACTTCTTTGAATCTTCTGACACGCATCCCAAATGATGGACGGTTTTGGGCTCGTCGGGATATCGCGGATCGCGATATCACAATTCATTTTGCAATACTTTGGAGACTCGACTCACGAAACCCCGATCCATGATATACGTGTGAATCCAACGACCCTCGTGGTCCTGATCAATGGCTCCGCACCTCCTGATATTGGAACTTTTTGGGAATACATCGTCGTATCTTCCCTGCACCTTTCCAAGATCTGACGACTTATGGTGATTCGCGAATTCTCCTTGGGGAATTCTGACCGTCCGTTCCCTCCTGATGAATTCTACGAAATGAATCAAGTACTTCTTCCACAAAGTCTTGTTCACCTATGTGCAAACTTGCAGTGCCTTCTTGACCACTCTAACCCCAAATTTTCTATGCAATCCTTCGATGAATTCGAAGACCTATGCTTCTTAATCTTTTCATGACTTTCAAGTCTTCAGAAAGAAACTTTGCATGCACTCCTTGCGGCAACCCTCCAACCACGTCTGAATGTTGGAGTCTTCGACTCTGTTCACACTTGTGGTAGCAATCCTTCAAAGACTCTCTCAGGTTTGCAACCCTGAGACTTTTACCTAGCCTGCGCACTACTTGCATGACTCATGTGCCCAACTGCACCTTCTGGTATGAATGAGAACAAAAGATGCCTCTATCTAAACCCTCTATCAATGCACTCCTTGCTGACACTTTAACTGCACTCCTTGCAAGAATCCTCTGGCTCAAGTAGAGAAAAAATTGAAACTCATTTCCTCTTCCTCTCAGATTTCAATTCAACCATGAACTCATATACACAGCATATAAAATCAAATGTATAACTGGAAGCAAACATCAATTGATCATAACATCCATATACAAAGAACAGACACATAACCATGAATTTGAATCAAAGCTTCTTCTATTAATTCAAAAATCAATACATGGGTGTTCTTTACACAGCTCTCTACATGCTCTTTCTCTCCTGGATTGATTATTTTACAATGCACAATGAGGGTGTCTATACCCCATTCCCCTCTTGTGCTCTAAACCTATCAAATCTAGAATTAAATTCATATCTACCTGCATTAACTTAATTTAAATGTCGTCTACCTACTAAAGGATGAGATCTATCCACTCAATATCCATTTACAATATATAAAGTGCGCCTCATCTTAATGGTTCATTTAAGATCGTGCAATAATTCCAAAGTGTTTTTCAAAATTTGTGTTGGCTTGTCCAGTTGTCTTCCGCTTCCATGCTGGCTCGCTTGATGTGTTGGTGATGCTCCTGCATCATACTCCCTTGCTTGAAAAATTTCATGGGATCTTGTCCATGAGCTCCTACACGGTTTGTCCATGCTTCTATATTTCTGCTTTAGTCTCCTAGCTAACATCTTCCACTGGATGGTTCTTCCATTTGACCAGATACTCATAGTATTCTTTCCTCCTGGTCTTCTTACCCACTTTTTTGTCCAGTATGCATTCCATCTGTGGCTGCTCTGCAACTGGAATCTGTTCCATCCACTGGATTACTAGTTTCTCAGTTCCAGTCTCTACTTCTCCAGTCCTATATGGGTATAAATCTGTGACATTGAATATCCGAGATATTCTGATCCCATCCGGTAACTCGATCTCATAAGCATTTTCTTCCAATTTTTTCAAGACCTTACATGGCCCGATTTTATTCATTCTCAACTTACTATATGTTCCCCTCGAGAATCGCTCTTTCCTTAAATGTGCTAGAACTAATTCACCAACCTCAAACTAAAGTTGTCTCTTTCGTTGGTCGGCTCTGTGCTTATATTCGCGATTTGAATCTAGCAGTCACTGCTTCACCTGGCCGTGAAGTTCTTTCATCGCCTCTACGAATTCTTCGGCACTTGCACTCCTAGTTGTAGTCTGTTCTGAATCTCTCAATTCATAAACTCCCCTCGGCTGCATGCCATACACAATTTGAAATGGAATTTTTCCTGTTCTCCTATTCACCGAGTCATTATATGCAAACTCTGCTTACGGTAATATATTATCCCACTGGATATGGTGCTCTATCACCAATCTTCTCAACAAGTCTCCCAGACTTTTGTTCACCACTTCTGTTTGTATATCTGTCTGAGGATGATAAGCAGAACTAAACATCAAGTTAGTCCACAACTTTTTCCACAGTGTCCTCCAAAAATGTCCCACGAACTTTGTATCTCTGTCCAAAACTATACTTCTGGGTAACCCGTGAAGTCAAACGACCTCTTTGAAAAATAGATTTTCGATGTGAGTTGCATCACTGGTTTTCTGGCATGGGATAAAATGTGCCATCTTGGAAAACCTATCCACTACCACAAATACTGAATCAAATCCTCTTTGCATCCTTGGCAATCCCAATATGAAATCCATGTTTATTTCATCCCACGGCCTCTCAGGTATGGGCAATGGTTGATAGAATCCTGCATTCTGCTTTCTTCCCTTTGAATGCTGGCAAATCCTACATCTGTCTACAAATCGCTTGACCTCTACTCACATCCCTGGCCAAAAGTGTGATTCGCTCAGCTTTTCAAATGTCTTGTCGTGACTGAAGTGTCCAACCAATCCTCCGTCGTGTTTCTCCTTTAACAGATTCTCCCTCATGGAGCAATTTGGAATACACAATCGATTGCCCTTAAACAACAACCCTTCCTAGATCACGTACTCTATCCACTGGCTTCTATCTCTGAGAACTAGGTTCTCAGTTGCTTCATACACTTCCTTAAAATCTGCATCATCTGCATACATGTCTATGAGATCATCAAAGCCTAATGTCCTGACTTTGAACTCCTACATCAGCAAACATTTCTTGCTCAAAGCATCAACCACTTTGTTAACAGTACCCGTAATATGCTTAGTTACAAAAGTGAAATTCTGCATGTATTCGAACCACTTAACATGTCTTTGATTCAACCTTTCTTGTTGAGTCACAAATTGTAGTGCATGGTTATCACTATATAAAACAAATTCCTTTGGAATCAAATAATGCCTCCACTTCTTCAGTGCCTGGATGATGGCATAAAATTCCTTGTTGTATGTGGAGTATTTCACCTTTGCCTCATTCATCTTCTCATTGAAATATGCAATTGGTCTATCCTCCTGACTCAAGACCACTCCTATGGCAAACCCGCTTGCATCACATTTTATTTGAAACGTCTTTTGGAAATCCGATTGTTTGCACCCAATTCATCACTAGGTGAGAAAATCAAGAGTGCTTACATGCCCAGTTGGTCTCTGCTAGGCATGACAGCTGTAAATGGAAAGGTTAGAAAGAGAAACTACAAAGTTATAAACAAGAATTAAATAAAAACAAATTAAAACTATAAGCATATAAAACAAATGAAAAATAAATACGAATCGACCAATATCACCAATGTATAAGCTGATCTATTGATGAAATCCAAAGGCACAATGAAGAAATGGGACTTGGGTCCCTTCTTTCTCCAATGGAAGGCTCTTGAGGCCCTCACAAGCTTGCTCTCCTTACAATGAAAAGATGAAAATGTGGGTGAAAGAACTCCAAGCTTATCCAGTCAAGAGAGAGGTGGATAGCTCTTGTGAAATGATGCCTATGTGTTCTTGTCAAAGAATGAGTCCTTAACAATCTTGGCAACATAAAAATGCATAGAATTCCTTGAGAAAGTGATGGTTATTCATGGCTTGTTATAGCCTAGCATTGGGTGATAATGTAACCTCTTTGGAGTGTGAAAAGGGGCTCTTTAGGGTTCAATTAGGTCTTTGACCAACCCACCATGCGTATTGAGCTCGGATTTGGTGTCAAATCGACTTGGGAGCTGATCCATTAGTGGTTGGGAGGCCGACCAATTTCAATAAATGCATCGTTTAGCAGATGTGTGGGTTTTTCTCCCAACAGTTGCGCATCATGCACACATGCGCACATTGTACATTGTTGTTCCACTCATATGCGCGTGCACCCAGATTCTGTAAAGCGCCCTTCAATTTTTGGTCATTTGGTATAGTTTTTGACCCTTTCGCAATGCTGTGGAATTAATCCTATGCCATGAATGACTTCGGTCCTGTTTTGACGATGCGGATTTCTTGTCGCCATGTGCGGATGAAATTTCAGTGATAACATATGCCCCCTGATTGATGAGGTTAGGAGCATACATATAGCCGAAATCCATCAATGTTTCTTTTATCGAGAATGCTGTTGTAAGGGAGAGCAAGAGTGGGACCGTGTAGAGAAATCCTTTGGAGAAGAAAGGAACCTGTAGAAACTGCCCTTCCACAAGGTGCGTAACAATATACAACTGTGTACAAACGAGGTGGGCATGCCCCATGCTCGTATGATGTAACTCTAAAAAAAGATGACAGAAACATTGGTGTAGACAACTGCAGCGCCCTCGGGGGCAGAATGATAAAGGCAGAAGACAATTCTGTAAAGGAACATACTCTGAACCATAGGTAAAGGTTGCGGAAATAAATAGTGATGGTGATGTGGGCATTGATGGCCCTACCAAGTTCAGAGGTCTTCGGCAACTGATAAGAAAAAAATACAATAGTCGCAAAGTAAGACCCACCGCAACATGATAAAGTGTTGGCGTCGAATGTTATGGGGGTCAAGGACATCAGGGAGCAATGGTGTTTCCCCTTGTGTCGTCCGATATCTCTCATTGAATGGAAAATGAGAATCAAGATACTGTCGCCCTCCTAGAAAATTGTGCTGATGTCGAAAAAAGGGGGAGGCGACTCCCAGAAGCAAAAGGGCTTCACAGAATCTACTGTGGTGAGGAAGTGGTAGAGGTACATGGACGAAGTCAAGAAGTGGGAAGACTCAAGACTGCCCTTGGCTGGAGAATGTATGAGATAAAAAGTGGTCGCAACCATGTGACAAGGTTGAGTGTCAGGGGGACGCCAATACCGAGGATAAGTTGTGCCAGAGGCGGGACAAGGTGAACAAATTCAGAGGGTATAGGTAAGTGATCTGGGTAGTACTCTGAAGATATAGACGATGTCAGCGAGGGTGAATTAGAAGTAATGCTCCAACCAAGGGTGACATGGGTTGCATGTGGCCAAAAGGAAAGCAGGTTGCCAACAGTGACGACAAAAGTAAATAACGGAAAATAAAGGCGTTTGTACAATAAATAATGAATAAATGTGGGACAGATGTACAAATACAGAAATGGGTGCCCCAGTGTGAAATGAGTTCCCTAGGGGGGGCAGAAATTACTTGGAAAATTGATGAAGGGTGGGGGCCCCATTGGCGAGTTTCTGTATGAGGTAGGTGAAACGAAGATAGGTTCGCAGATGGGAAAACTGATGGTGGATGAAATGGTGGGTTCATGAACCTGCGAAGGTGCAGGTAAAAAAGAACATAACCATAAAGCGATGATCTAGGAGTCCATATGGGAAGCTAGCAAAATGAGGGGAGAAGAAGTATGTGGTTTATGCGCAACATGATGAAAGACTACCGGGACTCCCATCCCTAAAGGGTAATGAAGAACAACATGAGTGTCAAAAGTGCAAAAAAGGTGCTATGAATGAGACAACTCATGTGGGTAAGAAAGCTACCGGGTAACCAGTACTGAAGATGAAAAAATAGAGGTCTGAGTACTGCAGAGCCGGAAATGGGTGTCCTAAAGGCCAGTATCAGAGGGTGTGACTGGAAATGTAAATGCAATACAGCGGGAGAGACTACATGCCAGTGATGAGTATATACCTAAAGGAATCATGTGGAGGGATGATGATCAAGTACCTGCACATAGAACAACCAAATACCCAAAGTGAACAATATCTGAAGAGAATCAAAGACATGAGCATGTATTAGATAAATGCGACAATGTGCATGCGTACCTGACCATGATATGGAAAAAAGGTGCCCTGGGGGGCTAGGAAGAAAAGTGACCCAGGGACAGCCATGATGTAGGCGGCGGGATGTTGATCCTGTGGCTGAAGACGATTTGTCAAATGGACACCGTGGGCTCCTGGAATGTTGAGTGGAAGTTTGGAAAAAGGCCTATATATAGCTGTAGGGCCCACATTGCCACCTCATTTGTACCTGCTGCTATAGTGACTGGACGAGCAGATTCAGAGGAGATTTGGTGATTCAGGGAGCATGAGGTATCCGATCGATGGTGTGCGAGTTTCAGGTTAGTGGTCTGATCATCCTGCATAGAAATAGGTTTCTAATTTTTGGGCAGGGTAGGTACTGGGGGCCATACAAGGGGTTTTAGGGGGTTTTTACTAGGGTGTGGGCCCACATGCGAGGGCGATTCAGTGGAAGGTGCGCATACGTGCGCACCTGTACACTGAATAAGCGCGTAGTGGTGTGCGTAATGTAGAATTTAAGGCGTGCCCTAGGGCGCGCCTATGAGGTGGACAGGTGCACATTAAGGCATGCCTGTGGGGTGTATAGGGGCGCATGAGAGAGCTCCTGCATGGAAAACAGGCATGCTTTGGTGCGTGCCTGTGAGACAAACAGACACGTATACGTGTGCACCTGTATAGTGAACAGGTGCGCACGTGTGCACGCCTGTGGGTGGCAAAACCGCGCATAGGAGGCAAGGTTGAAGGGTGAAAAAAGGATTCTTTTTGATGCATTTGATGGTTGCATAAGCTAATATAGGACTCTGGGTTGTGTGCAGGTGGCTAGCAGTGACCATGGATGTGCGATGGCGTGAGCGAGACTGGTCGCAGCTGCGAGATGATGTGGCCAATGGAGGGCCTACAGTTCGAGCGGCTTTAGCAACCAGTGGGTTGCTAAAGTTTTTTGAGTGCCCGTTGATACGGGCACAGGATTACTTACTCCATTTCTTGCTCCAGATCTGGAGCCCAGATCAGCACTACTTCCTCATGCGAGGAGAGAAGATCCCCTTCACTATGGTGGAGGATGCATATTTCTTGACTAGGCTCCCCTTCCGGGGAACACCGCTACCGACAGAGCCTGTGATGCTGAGGGACACACACCTGTAGGATGTTGCTGAGCGATATTGCTTAGGCGAGCACTATATGTCTGGGACTGTAGTGAGTATTAGTGGGATAGATGCCCTGTTGCATCGTTGCATAGCGGTGATGATTGTTCGGGTGTATGGGTCACGGGCGACCCACTGGATCAGTGGTGGCGAGCTGTTGGTGATGGAGAGGGTAGTGGTGGGCCGTGAGCAGTTCACCTAGGGTTTGACACTACACGCACGGATGATCGCACAGCTGGACCATTGTCGGTCCAAAGGCACCGGGGATTTTGCGTTCAGCTCGATCCTGGTGGCCTATTTCTTGGAGAGGGTGTCGATGCTGCGCCCGAGGGTTCTACTAGAGGCACCAGGGGTACGAGAGCCTCGACTGAGGTGGTGGTCTCAGATTTTGGTTCGCCACGGCGGTGGTGAAGGTGGACATTACTTTACTGCGTAGGCGGTGCAGATATGGCGGCAGATGCCCCAGGTCATACTGCAGTACCCCTATGCCGGGGTGGACTTCCGGGGGGACCCGGACATGGTATTGCCTCTGAGGGAGGTTTTTGATCACCGAGGTATGTTGAGTTGTGTATATGTGTTTGATTTATGTGATACTTTGATATATCAGTTCATATATATGTGATAGAGATACTGATATGATCGGTTGTTGCTTGTTTTGTGCATGTGCATATTTGGCACCTCGCGGGCGCGAGGTGGAGTTGTATAGAGCATCGGTTCAGAGAGAGCTAGAGATACCTCCATGTGGAGAGAGGTAGAGATGGGATGAGGCCGGTGGGTGACCTGTAGAGCCCGAGAGACCGACGAGGAGGCGCCGATTCGACGATTCGGGCATGGGACCGTCACATGCTCCTCCAGTGGTAGCCGTAGTAGACTTTGATGATATACGCCATCGTCTAGAGACGGTGTTACAGGATGTGCCTGAGGGCATGTTTATCCGCATCCAAGACGAGGGTTCCTGGAGCAGTGTATTGGACTACCGCCACCATGGCGGGGGATATTGCGACGAGCAGCTGTGCTCGCCGCTATGAAGAGTGGACGCCTACCGCAGGGGCAAGAGGGTCCTGCAGGTGTTCCACCTCCACCACCTGGGGCAGGTGGGGGTGGGCCACCACCTCCTCCTGAGGGAGGAGCAGCTGGGGGTGCGATAGAGGCACCCTGATGTATGTACTTTGTATACCTTTTTGATAGGCTGGTGAGCCGAGTTTTGTATCGAGATGTGGCACTAGCCTGCGGGCCGATGTATATATATTTTTTGTATGTAAACATTCAGATGGCCTGATGGGCCCATATATATATATGAGTATACATGTTGTTGAGATCCAAATGTGTTTTACATGTGTTTTGTGTTTGATGATGATGATGTCTATTCTATCTATATGATGTGACAGGATGTATGAGATGTTTATGTATGTGTAGCTTGATGTGATATATGCCAATCTAACACCATGTTAGCTATTTCATCTATTGTTTGATTCAATTCTCTTGGAATATGTCTAAATGTAATGGAATCAAAATGTCGAGATAATAATCTAACCTGCAGGTATTTTCGAAAGAGGCATGGATCGCGTACATAGTACACATTGTTGAGCTGGAGAATGACTAGTTGGGAGTCGAGGAAAACGCTGAGGTGACGAATGTGATGATGTTGGGCGTCAGTCAGTAGGCCAATGACAACAATGTATTCGGATTGGTTATTGGTTGCGGGTCCCAAACATATGCCGCTGGAATGTAGCATTTCATGTGAAGGGGTGTAGAGAGCCCAAGCAGCCGAAGCAAGATTTTGTGTCCAACGGCTGGCACCGTCGGTGTAGCCAATGTGATAAGCTGGTGGAGGAGGCATCTGTCAATAGCACAAAGGATAGTTTAGATGAGGGAGAAAAAAGATTAAAAACACTAGAAAAGAAAAATAACCTAAAGTAGCATGACTGCGTTTAAACATAAAATTTCTTGAGGTATAACCCATTGACGGGTTCTTTGAGTGAGAGGCCTTCAAGGGAGGCCAGGATGTATGCACCTTTGGTGAGGAAATGTTGGATTATGTAAGGGCCATGCCAAAGTGATTCAAATTTGCTGTGGCCAAAGGTGTCATGAGCGATATCATAGGCTAGGACAAGGTCGCATTCACGAAATGATCGAAGGTTGACATGGCGATCAAAGGTAGCCTTGGATCGTTTTTTAGCTGCCTCGTTGTTCTGTAATGAGGATCGACGATCTTTATCCAGTGACTCTAAGTTCAACAAGCACTGCTCCATTGGAGTAGTGTCAGGTAAAATCTCAATTGCGGTGCGTAGGGTGGGAATTTCGCACTCGATGGGAAGAGTTGCCTCGACCCCATGGACTAAATGAAATGGCATGAAACCAGTAGCGGTCTTGACTGTCGTTCGATAAGCCCATAGCACAGAAAATAACATATGATGCCAATTTGTTTTATGTTTATTAACTGTGCGTTGTAACATGGTCTTGAGGACTTTGTTGACTGCCTCGACCTGTCTGTTTGACTGAGGATAGTATGGTGAGGAAAACTTGTGAGAGAATCCTAATCGAGATGAGAGTTCGACAAGGATCTCATTCTCAAAGTGTTTCCCGTGCTCAGAAATGAGTTGGAGTGGTACTCCGAACCGGGATATGACGTGGTTGAAGAAAAAATGTGCTGCAGTGTCAGCGGTGTTGTTGAAAGTGGGCATAGCTTTGGCCCATTTTGTGAAGTAATCGACGGAGACAACAATGTATTTGTGACCATTGCTGGAGGGGGGATTACAAGTCATAAAGTCAATGCCCCATTTATAAAAGGGGCCTATAGTAATGACAGGGTGAAGAAGAGAGGGGGGAGCACGGGCTTTGTTGGCATAGAGCTGGCATTGCTCACATCGTCTCACGGCATGAATGCAATCGTGAAACAAGGTAGGCCAAAAGTAACCAGCCCAGATAATCTTTTGAGCTGTGGCGATGCCTGAAAGATGGCCCCCACAGGCATCATTTAAGACTCTGTTTAAGACTCTGTCAGCCTCGTCAATAGTCAGGCAACGACAAAGAATGGTGTCGACGCCCCGCCGATATAGGATGTCGCCGATGAGGAGATAGCGGGGGGCCTGATGGCGAATGCACCGACAATCATCTCATGATAGGTGGTTACCAAACTTTTGATTTCGTAGGTAGACGAGGAGATCGCCATACCAAGGATCATCTAAAGCGATGTAAAAGATATGTTCGTCAGGAATGTCAGTATTGACGGGGGCACTAGGTGTGTCAGAGGGAAGGGCCGTGAGAAGTTCGACGAGAACGAGGGCCTTATTACTCTTTGGTGTTGAGAACTTGAGGTTGTACTCTTGAAGGATAACAATCCATTGAGCGAATTTGTCGTTAACTTGGCAACGGCTGAGCAAATATTGCATGGGGTTGGAATCTGCGACGACCTTGGTGGTGCGAAGAAGGATGTAATGGCGCAGTTTCTGAACTGCAAGGACAATGGCAAGAGCAAGATTCTCTTCATGTTTGTACTTCAGGGGTGGTCCTGATAGGTTCTTACTGACGTAGTAAATGATGTGTTCACGATTGTCATCTCCGAGCTGGACGAGGATGCCGGCTACTGATACAGCTGATGCTGATACGTAGAGGATGTAGTCGTGATTGTAGTCAGGTGCACTAATCAAAGGTGTATTGGAAAGTGCGGCCTTAATATTGTCAAACGACTATTGAGGATACTCGTCCCAATGAAAAGGGATGTCATGATGTAGTAAGCGAAGGAAACCATGTGCGTGTATAGCGTAATCAGGAACAAAGCGTCTAAGAAAATTGGCTTTGCCCTGTAGACTCTGAAGTTGTCATAAATTCCGAGGAGGTGGAATTTCGGTGATGGCTTTGACTTTAAGGGGATCCACAGTGATACCGCTTTGTGAAATGATAAAACCGAGGAGGCGCCCTACGGTGATGCAGAATACACACTTGAGAGGGTTCAAGCGGATGTTGTACTGTCGACACCGTTGAAAGATGATTCATAAATCATTGAGGTGTTGGGTACACTTCTTGGATCGAGCGGTGAGGTCTTCCAAGTAGGCGAGGATGATTGCAGCCAGATCATGAAAGATGTATGTCATGGCCCACTGGAATGTTGCGCCAGCATTTTTTAAGCCGAAAGGCATGACAGGATACGCAAAAGTACCCCACAACATTGATCGACTGGGTGGATTTGGATTTGGTTATATCTAGAGAATTTTTCCATGAAGGAGAGAGCCTCGTGACCGGCACAATCATTGATAATCTGATCGATGAAAGGCATTGGGAAGTTGTCCTTTGGACATGCATTATTGAGATCATGAAAGTCGATGCAGACGTGAATAGAGCGCTATTTTTTGTCGACAGGTACAGGGTTGGAAACCCATGAAGTATAAGCGATGGGGTAAATGAATCCGGCCGTACGCAATTTGTCAATTTCGGTTTTGATAACCGCGGCCTTGGATGGGTGTAGCGGTCGCTGTTTCTAGCGAACTGGTGTGATGTCAGGACAGGTGTCGATGTGATGTTCGACGATAGAGGGATCGAGGCCAGGAATTTTTGTGTATGACCAGGTGAAGATATCCCTAAATTCCTGGAAGAGAGCTTTATAGGCGGCAATTTCCTAGGGAGTGCAAGTAGCTCCAATGATGATTTCTTCGACAACGCCATCTTTAATGGAAATTTCAATTTTGACGGTGGGGGAAATGTTGTCCAGATTACCTTCTTCAAAAGCATCGGGTGCAGGAAGGGGGTTGTTGAACCAATCGATAGGCCCTGACAGGATAAAGTCTTTTGTTTCGACTGCGTAAATGGGATTGTGGCTAGGAGGCATGAGGGCTTCCTGCGGAAGGAAGAGAGCACGGTGATGTAGTGCATCCCAGGGAGAGTCTGTGAGATCGGAAGAGC
>CBVK0100043189.1:0-15493 GCA_900067695.1 Picea abies
TCCAGACATCCGTTTTGCATGTCGTTTTCTTCGATGGGTTCTTGAGATCTGGAAGAACATGACCAGATCAATCTTGTAGCCAATTGGCACTTCTGCGATGTACTTTTGATCTTTTGAACAGAAATAAAGAAGCCTCCCCCACAGAGACAAAGGCCCGAAGACGTAGGCAACGTTGTGTCGAACTCCGTTATCAATTCTCGTGTTATGGTTTGTTGTTTATTATTTCATTTCATATCTGCAAATGTGTATATGGCTGTCATAATTCCTCTATTTTCCTCATTCTTTCATTAAGCTTCTCATATGGTTAATTAACACATGCAAATTTAAAACTCAACCATAGTCATTAAAAGATCCTATGGATCAATCTTTTATACTATTTGACCGAGTTCGGGTCTTTAAAGAAAAATGGATCTGAAACTGTTATGGAATTTATCCAAAGATTTAACAAGTTGTACAATAAGATCCCTGTTGAAGTTAAATCGTCCCAACCCGCAGCCAAAGTAACTTTCACAGGAGATTTTGAACCCGATTTCTCTCTACTATTAAGAGAAAGGAGAGGAGCTGACTTAACCCGAATGCAAGATTACGCTGTGGAAATTGAGTCAAACATGATGGCTTCCGGTAAATTAAAAACGAAAATCAAAACGGGAAACAGGGAAACCAAACGTTTTAGAGAACAAGCGGGTCCCTCTGGATCTGGAAGGTCCTCAGATGACAAAATGGATGACATGGTTAGGATAATAAAAGAGCTATCAAACAAAATCTCAAGAATGGAGCTAGACCAATCCAAATATGATCAATTCGTTAAGAGAGAATTCAGGAGAAACCCCAATCCTCATATTCAACAAAGAAAGATTAAAAATGAAGATCAAAAAATTCAAACACCTCTAAAAAATGAAAATTTTATTGGAGGAAATGATATGCAAGAGTTTGAGGATTTAGAAGAAGACGTAAATAATTTAGGCGACGACTGTACACAACCTCAGTTGATGAAAGAAGATTATGAGAAATCTCTAAACATTAAAAAATCATCAGGTGCAAATAATAACCTAAATAGCATTGATGATCTCGCTTATCAAGGAATGGCCGACACCATAATGGATGAACTCCAGCATAAATACAATCTGAGGCCTAAAAACAAACCTGTGTCGATTGCTCAACTCAAGAAAAAATTTCCTAGGGGCGAAACATACGAGCTTGTCTAGAAAGAGACCGAGACGCGAAATAACAAAGGGGTAGACTCACAGAATATCAACGTAAAGGAGGCTAAAACCCAAGTGAGAAGAACTAATACAGTTGAAACACGAACACCTGAAATGCCCAGAACCACCGAAAATAAAACAGTGCAAACAAATAAAATGGATAGGAAAGAGTCTGAAGTTTCATTCAATGAAACGAATAAAATTACGGGAAGTTTCTGCCTAGAAAACGAGATAAATAAGATCAAGCTACCAATACCTTTGATCGAGTTGGCGAAGAATCTTGTGTACCGAAAGCAAATAACCAAGATGATAAATTTTTCAGATTTATAGAGTCAGTCTGACGTGATAAATCTGGAAGATGATAAGCCTAATATCACTTTTGGTCCACATTTTGAAGGTGCTAGAGATATCGTCGCCCCTACTATATGACCCTGAAAGTGCACGATCAATTGTTGCATAATTGCACGCTGGACTCTGGGGCCTCTCATAACGTAATGCCCAAATCCATTATGGATAGACTAGGCCTCGAAATCACCAGACCCTATGGAGATCTTTACTCGTTCGATTCAAGGAGAGTTAAGTGCATGGTCGATTCAAGGAGAGTTAAGTGCATGGGCATGATCAAAGATTTAGTAGTCTCCCTCTCCCAGATTCCAATGAAAAATGTCCTAATGGATGTAGTTTTCACTGATATACCCCCGAAGTACGGTTTTCTATTATCTAGATCTTGGGAAACCAATCTCGGGGAATCCCTTCAGTTGGATATGACCTACGCCACGATCCCTATTTTTGGCGAGCAGTTCACTCGGTTATACAGGGAAACACGGTTGGTATATATGGTAAGTGATCCTCAGAATCCTAACAATTACCCTGTTTATATCGTCGATCAAGACCTAGGAAATTGTATTTTGTCTTTGGACGATAGTGAAAATAATTGTACGGAAGAAAGTTATATTGATGAAATCAAAACTGAAAAGACAGCTAAAAATATGTATAGCACTGGAACTTGGAAAATGTTTTTCGATGGTGCTTTGTCGTGTGAAGGAGCAGGTGCAGGCATGCTTTTCGTAGCACCTGAAAATGAATTCATCATCCCCTTCTCTTACAGGCTACAGTGGGACATAGACTACACAAACAATGTATGTGAATATGAAGCTCTAGTCTTAGGACTGGAAGCTACCAAGAAGCTAAACATAAAGAACTTAGAGGTCTACGGGGATGTAGAACTGATTGTGAAGCAAGTAAATCAGCAGTACCAGGCCAAGCACCTGAGACTGAGCTCCTACAGAAATTACACCTGGGACCTAATGGAAAAAAAAAATCGTCGATAAAGTTTCATTTCATGCCACGAGCCGAAAACTAGCAAGCCGATTCACTGGCCAAAGCAGCGTCGACTTTCGCACCCCCTACCGCTTTCAAATTAAAATACCACATAGAGGTAAGGCACAGACNNGCCCATCCATACCAAACAACATACAACATTGGCAGGTATTCGAAGATGACAAGCATATCAGAAATTTTTCAGAAATGGTGGATGATTTCTCTGAAACTCACATTGACCAGGAAAACCAAAATGACCATACCTGGATTATGCAGGAAGGGGAGGAGCCTCGGGAGTTCCGAGAAAAAATCGCAAATCATCGCCTGCTAGTATTAAAAAGCAATCAGATCCCTAAGGGCCTGGTACCTCTGGAAAGGTTGTTTGATCAAAACGACATGCCTCTGAGGTCTACCTTGCAGCCCCAACCGGAGGAGGTCGAAGACTGTGACGTGGGCACCGCCAAAGAACCTAGGATAGTGAAACTATCAAAGTACCTTCCTTCTGAGATCAAAAGTAAGTATATGGACTTACTCGGACAGTATAAGGATGTCTTTTCATGTTCTTACGACGAGCTCATAACCTATGACACCTCTATGATCAAGCACAAGATACCTTTGAAACCTGGTGTCAAACCCTTCAAACAAAAGCTCAGGAAAATTAACCCTATTTTATTGCCTGTAGTCGAAAAAGATTTTAGATGCAAAAATAATTGTACCTCTTAGGTACTCTAACTGGGTGGCAAACCTAGTCCTGATTAGGAAAAAGAGTGGGGAAATCAGACTGTGCGTGGATTTCAGAAACCTAAATAAATCCTCTCTCAAGGAAAATTATCCTCTACCCAAGATGGATCATGTCTTAGAAAAGGTAGTTGGTGCTAATAGAATGTCGATGATCAATGGGTTTTTGGGTTACATTCAAATCATAGTCAACGAAAAGGATAAGGAAAAAACTGCTTTCACTACACCTTGGGGTACATTCATGTATGACAAAATGCCTTTTGGTTTGATGAACGCAAGTGCCACCTTCCATAGAGCTATGGACATCGCCTTCGTCAATGAAAGAGACAAATTCATGGTTATTTACCTCGACGACCTGACTGTGTTCTCTAAATCCGACGAAGACCACCTGATACACCTCTAGCAAACATTCGAGAAATGTCGAAAGTTTGGTTTGTCCTTGAACCCCAAAAAGACTCATTTCACGATGCAAGAAGGTAAACTCTTGGGCTACATTGTGTCTCGAGATGGAATTAAAATCGACCCTAAAAGGATAGAAGCTATAGACACCATAAATATTCCTAGAAATGTAAAAGAAATTCAGTCATTTTTAGGAAAAATAAATTTTTTGAGAAGATTTATCCCAAACTTTGTTGAAATCGTGAAATTGATCACAGATATGCTAAAGAAGAACAGTGAAGTGAAATGGAAGGCTAAAGCTAAAGCGTCGTTTTCTTGCATCAAGAAAGTTATCAGTGAAGTACCTGTGCTGGCAAGCCCCGATTATCTAAAATATTTCTTCATTTTTTCATTCGCCTCCGAACACATAGTGGCGGCAGTGCTCCTCCAGAAAAATGAAGAAGGTTTCGAGCAACCAATAGCTTTTTTTAGTAAAAGTCTTAGAGGTGCTGAATTGAGATATGATATAATGGAAAAACAAGCGTACACTATGGTAAAGGTGTTGAAGGCTTTTAGAACCTACGTGCTACACTCCAAGGTAATTGCATAGGTGCCCACCAGTTTTGTAAAGGATATATTAGTTCAGCCCGATAGCGACGAGAAGAGGGGTTGGTGGCTTGCTAAAATTCAAGAATTCGATTTAGAAGTGAAATCAATGAAACTAGTAAAGGGACAGGGTTTGGCTAAGCTCTTAGATGAATCAAATTTCAGAGCACTCGAAATGAATAACCCGCAGGGATATGAAGGATGTGGGGACATAAACGAGCCCAATGACCCAATAGTTATAACCAGAATCGAAAAGAAGTTTGCATTATCGGATTGGTATAAGGACATAGTGTCTTACCTACTGACCCTGATGCCCTAGCGATCTGTCTCTAGCTAAATCCAGAACACTAAAGTTGCATGCAGTGAAGTATTGTATATCTGAAAGCCAGTTGTATTGGAAGGACCCATTAGGCTTCCTACTGGTTTTCTTGGTAGAATTAGAAACAAAGGGGGTCATAAATGAATTTCACGAAGGAGTATGCAGAGGGCATCACGCTTGGAGGGAAATAGCTTATAAAATTCTGAGGGCAGGATATTATTGTCCTAAACTATTCTCAGATGTCAACACCAAAGTCAGAGCCTGCAACCCTTGCGAGTTGTTTGCAAGCAAACAAAAACTCCTAGCTCTACCTCTGGTCCCGGTAAAAGTAGAAGCCCCCTTTCAACAATGGGGATTGGATTTTATAGGAGAAATCAACCCACATTCTAGTGCTCAACATAAATGGATCCTGACTACCACAGATTACTTCACCAAATGGGTGGAGGCCATTCCGACAAGAAAGGCGACCGATTCAGTGGTTATAGATTTCCTGGAAGAGAACATACTGTCCAGATTCGACTGTCCCCGAAAGATAGTCACAAACAATGCCCAGTCATTCAAGTCTATGGCAATGGTTAATTTTTTCCAAAAATATAACATCATATTGGGCCACTCCACCGCATATTACCCTCAAGGAAATGGGTTAGCCGAATCATCAAATAAAATTTTAATTACCATAATTAAGAAAGTGTTGAGTGAAAAAAAAAATCTTGGCATGTGCATCTCAAGTATGATTTGTGGGAAAATTGGATAGGCACGAAGAAATCTATTGGCACTTCGCCTTTCCAACTGGTATACAAGATTGACGTGGTATTTCCTATAAATCTAGCACTTCCTGTAATGAATCTCTGGCAAAATGAGAAAGAAGAACCAAACCATGTCACAAGGAGAATAAACCAATTGATTGAGGTTCACCAGCACAGGGCCGAGGTGGACGAAAGGATGGAGAAATACCAGGACAACATGAAAGTGCTATTCAATCATAAGGCCAAAGACAGGGAATTCCTCCCTGGCGATTTGGTTTTGAAATGGGATGGTAGGAGGGAAGACTCTGCAAAACATGGCAAATTTGACCATATATGGTATGGACCTTTCAAAGTCACAGCTTCTGAAGGGAAGAATTTGTTTCTATTAGAAAATCTAGACGGTAAAATCCTCAACGCCCCTGTCAACGGGCGTTATTTGAAGCACTACATGCATTGAATGATTGTTCTGAATTTCCATTGTATATACCAGTTTGTTTTCCTTGTTTCTATTTTAGAGCTTTTTGGTAAGTTTTACTTCCATCGCAAATAAAACATGTTAGATATTTCTTAGAAGTTGGGATACAAAAGTTTTCAATCCGTTGAGTTCCATAAATCTTGATGCCCTGATACTTTTCATGTTGTTTGCCTGCAGGATTACGACGTACGGCCCACACAGTAAAGGGAGAAAACATACGGCCACGCATCAGGAAATTGACTTGCCCAAAACAGGTGATAAAAGAAGATTTGTTAAGAAGAAAACGAAATGGTAAGGCAAGGGTATAAATCTCCGAAACATCTGGTTTTCAAACGAATATCACTTAAGCACAACAACGATCTCCTGAAAAGGATATGTTTTCTTGACGTATCATTAAAGAAAAAAACTTTTAATGGGAATTTTAAAAAGCTCACCTAGACAATTTAAAAATATGTAAATCAAAGAGGGAGGTAAAGCCTCTCTAAGAAAGAGTTCTAAGAGTCAAGATTGTGTTGTATGACCCGAGTTTTTTTTTTTGATACTTCAAAACCTTCGTTTTCATCTCCTCACTATCATTGGCTCTCTCTCCTTGAAATCCAGATACCTTCCTCTGGCCTCTATAGAGGAAGAAGAGGTTACGCTTCATCTCCAGAAGATGGCAAGCCAATCTTAGAAAATGAGCCAACCGTCACAACTCCTCGGCCTCCTACCGAGCAAAGTTATGTGCGGGTTGTTCCAAACTCTCTTAGGTTTTTTAACGGGCTTCGAAGGATTAAGTCTTGCTCAAAGGAATATCCCTAGAAATAACTTCTCCTTTAATTTCCTGCAGACTAAGATGTTTTGAAATTCAAGAAGAAGTCGGTCCAGAGAAATCAAAGCAAGTAGACAGGCCTCTGTTGCAATTATTACACAGATATCACCCCCGGTATGCTTTATACTAATTGATTTCCCCCACTTCATTTAAAACATACGCGGCAAATGGTGAAAGGAAATTCAAATTGATTGCCCCCATCTAGTCCGCAGAGATGATGAAAGGAAATCCATAAAACAATTTCCCTCATCTCAACATTTAAATGCAAAATTACTTTGAAGGGGTGAAAGGAAATTTAATAAAGGGAGCTAGATAACTTCTATGGGGTACTGAACAGGCCTGCTGGAAGTGAAGCAATATCTAAGATATCTGGAAGGCTATCAGACATGTATTGCACTGTACTCTGGTAACCAAATTCTTTCGAAACTGGATCTACATCCCAAACTCATGCAGGGTTCCCTGATTAAGAACATGAAATTCACTTCGTTTGATGCAAGCCAAAACCCATAGGACTCGTCGAATTTCCTAAGATTGTTTTGATCATCTTAAGCAGTACCGAGATCAGTATCGAGAAAAGGAAAGTTATCGAATGGACTGCAGCTTATTTTAGAAGGCGTTTGAATTTTAAAAAAATCTTTCTAGAAGTAAAGACGAAATCTCAGGTTTCCCTCTGTACCCTCTTCCTAAGCTAGTTTTCGCAGAAGCAAACTAGCGACTCCATCTACCCAATACGAGCACTTTGACTACTGTTCTTCTCGTCCCGCAAGGAGACGAGATCCCTAGTTGGAGCCTATGTTGGAACGTTTTTTTTTTTTGTTTTTTTTATACTCTTGGTTCAAAGGTTGGATCCGCCCTTCTTTCTAAATAAGTAAGAGTTTATAATTAAGCCCAAAAAGTCGTATTTTGGGATCTCGCATTTTTTATGATGTACCTACCAAGCCCCAGTATCCCAACACGCGAAGTAGCGAGAAGGTTTAGTTCTAACCACCGTTATCAAGCCTCTAAGTAAAGATCGTTTGATGTCATCACCTCGTGCTCTCGCGTTTCGGGAGTTACTCATCGAACACTTTTCGAACCTCCGAGATGCGAAGTTGCGAAGTCTTTTCAAGTCACTAAGGTAAATATCAAGAGTAATCTTTTTAAACCATAGTTAGTCTCTATCATGATTTCGCGACTTAGCGATTCTTGCTTTAAAATGAAACACCTTTGTAACTCCAATCCCCGAAGTCGCGATATTCATTAATTAAGATGGGTTAATTAAAAGCTTAAGTTAAATCACAAATTATAAATAATTTTGCACCATCGCGACTTCGGGCTTTTGGGTCTCAAAGGCTAGAAGCGAAATCGTCTGATACAATGAGCGTCGAAAGGGGGATAAAGGACTAAAAGCACGAAATTAAAGGAGCTAAGCTGGATTAATTAATGCCTTGAGTAGCTTTTAACCGTACGATCTACAAATGAAGATTTTAACGTTTCTGCTCTTTTCCCAAGTTATGAGTCGTCAAATATTTATGGCATTTATTTGAATTTCATTGAAGTGATTGACAGTAAGATCCCACTTATTTGCTAAAATATTTCCATTAAACCATTTAACCGTTCTATCAACAAGGACTAGCATGAACTTAAGTGTTTAAGAAAAGAGTTTTCTTTCATTATCTCAGCTTTCCTTTCTATTGTGCGTAGAGCTATTTCACCAGGATAACTTATGTATGTGTTTTCAATCTTTTGTGACAGGGGATCTAATTGCAAGGTCATACACCATGGATCCACGAAAAATTCCCAAGGCAGTCGTCGAGAGCTCAAGCCAAGGTTCAGATATTGTTTCTGATACTTCTCCTCGAAGTATCAATACTATTAAAACATGGAAGCATATTTCCAATGTTCTGTAGCCCAAGGTGATAAATTGCTCGGATGATTCCTGCGATGAGGAGAACGATGACATGTCCACCAAATACAAAATCATTGCTCAAGAGGAGATGCACAAAATAGTAGCAAGGCCACGGCTTCACCCCTATTATGATATGGTCAGATGGGCACTGGACCATGTAGACCTCCTGACCAAAATGATTTTCAACGAACAAAAGGAAGCAGTCGGGTCTTTCAGACCAGAGCACCTACAGGAAATGTCTAAATTGTCACCCACTCCAAATCGTATTTACAATACCGAATTCCTAGAGGAGTTCAAATAGAACGAATGCGAGTAGTTCGGGAAAAATTTATCCGATCTAATGAAAGACTGGGTTTCACACCCCGCAAAATTCGGGACCGATACTAATGGAATTTATTCAATCTCCTCTTTAGAGCCACAGTTCAAGTATGTAGCGATGATGGCCTGTAGACTGTATGGGAAGGAGGACACAACTCACTTTTTCCTCCCATGGGTGCCGCTCATTTATACATTCGCTGAAGGTTTTTCTTTCGACTGGGCCAAACTGATGTCGAACAGTCTCACCAGTCGAATTACTGAATATCGAGCGCAGAAAGCTAGCAGGAGAACATCTTCATTCTTTATGTTTGCCTACATCATGGATGCTATTTTCTTCATGACAACTTTCCCATTGTTGAGCTGGAGTTGGACTCCGTCTGATGTTGAGCCTATCTATGTCTACCACTCGAAGCTTTGGGAGGATAAGGCCAAAGATTTCATCTACAAGATTTTTAACTAGGTAATGGTACCGATGCATGTTGTTATCTTCGACCATCTGCCTCCCCGGATTTCAAATAACATCATGACCAACCTAAGTAATGTAGCAGATTGGTATATAGAAGCAGAGTATTCATACATCAGGGTTTTCGGCACCTCCGTTCCCCCCCATGTTTTGTCGTTATTTTTTCTAAATAAGCTAATATGTCACAAGATCGCCAGGCAAGTTGTGCTTGATGGAATAAGCAAGGAGCTCAAAGGATTATCGAAGAAGGTATGGCCACCCTTCCCCATTCACATTGGGTCGTACTCTTTATTAGATTTTGGCCATGCCAAAGCTGAGGCCACGACCTTGGAGGAAATGAAGTTGGTGAACATTGAGTTCAAAAAGCACGACCCAAATAAGGTTGTGAGTAATCTCTTAGCAAATTGTGGCCTGAAGAGATACGAACACGAGGATTCACCCCATGATGAAATCTTTTGAGGTGTGTGGTCCTACTCTGAAGTATTGAGACGGATTCAGGCCTTACCACCCAGAGATATGGTCGATTTCCTCAAATTCAAGGAGCATCGAAAGAGTTGTCTCCCCCTAATTTTACAGGGAAAAACCCCAAAGCTTCCAGACGTACAGTAGACAGAAGATAAAGGCTCAAAAAACTCAAGTCCTGGCAAGGAGAAAAATCAGGAAGGGATAGAAAAAAAAGGATACCTCGGAATCAGAGAGCCTAAATCCTCGATCGAGGAGAGAAAAACCCAGAGGCAGTTGCGCCAGGAAAGCGGGTACTAAGTCAAGCTAAGATACTCTTGCAAAAGGTAGGCGACACCTCACCAATCACATCAAAAGATTCGGTCACCGACACTACCCCTAAACAATCATCCAAGGAAATCGACAGTGTGATTGTTGTTATCACACCCTTACAGTTCACAAAGGGGAATCCCAATGAGGGATGGATTTTCAATGAAGAACTGACGCCCATTTCTGTAGAGGAGCTACCTCCTAACGAATTTTTCTTTGATAAAAAAAGGAAGGTCGTGGTGAGGCAAGAATTATATCAAAGAGAGGGTGTAGTGGCTAAAAAATTTAAAATCGTGACAGATGGAAAGGTCGTAGGGGAGGAATAATTCACCGACGAGATAGCAGGAACACTGGGGGCTTATGCTACAGCTAACCAGTACTCCGTTGGAACCTTGAAGGCACAATTGAAACGAAAGAAGCTCTTAATCGGTAAGTTGGAAGCTAGGGTGGCTACGGCGGAAGCAAACGCCAGGGATGAGGTGAGAAAAAGCCTCGAGCAAGCCAAAATAGTTGATTTGCGGGAGATCGAGAAACTTAGATCTGACCTTGAGCAGGTGCGCCAGGTAGGGAAAATAAGCCAAATGCAAATTGGCCAGCAGGAGCAGCAAATAATACAATTACAGTCGAAGTTGGATGTTGTCGAGAATTAGGTTTTAGACATAAAAATATTTAGATCCCAAGCTACCGAAATCTGACAGAAGGTATTAACATCTCAATAAGACTTGCTTGTAAAAGTGGGAACCATTCAGAACCACTTTCAGACGATAGATCAAGTGTTAGAAAATATTTCTTTGAGAGAAAGAGAAGTTGGGGTGGTTCAGGTCGCTTTCCAGGATGTTGTTATAGCCACGACGAAGGTAGAGATGGTCAGCAGCTCTAAATTATCCATCGCAGAACAAACCAGAGGGAATATCTTACTTAAGGTTTGGGAGCAGAATATATCTGAAAGTAGGGGTAGAGGTCAAGCGGTGAGGAACTCTTGTGAAGAAACGTTCACCTTGATAAATAAAATTTTATTAGACCTTCATAAGGAAGGCAGTGCTGGGACACTGGGCAAAATCAATATAGTTAAACACCTGCTGGACATCAAAGAAAATGTGGAAAAGGAGCAAGCTGATATCCCAGATAAGCTAGGTTGATATGGTCCAAGTGGAAAAATGGCTAGTATAGCCAAGTTTACAATTATGGTCTATCATCACGGAAGACCAACAAGTGGGGAAAAGATTGCCACAGTTGGCGAAGATTTGTTACACCTTTGAGGCAAGCAACCAGGTAGAGCCTTCTAGGTTGATAGCCCAGTTGGTTGAAAGGTGTGTCAATTGCATTGAGCAGGCAAAGGGGCAGACTTCTGGTGCTAAATAATGACAGATGTCAACCCGTTCTATTTCTGGAGCCAGAAGAGTAGAAAAAGGAAGGCGCTCTGCCTTCATGAAGGAAGACAAAAGATGAGGAGATGAAACGCTCAACCTTTTCATTTGTAACTGACAAGTTTCTAGAATGATTGGAATCCTAAATGTTTAGAAGTTGGGTTCAAATATACATTTTGAAGGAGCATGAAGGGGTTTTTTTTTTTCGCAGATTGTAATAGAGAAATTTTCCATCGCCAGGAATTGATACAAAGCGAATTGAAGACTCCATATTCCATCAAGATTGAGTTATGTGCTTTCTTCTATTATTTCATGCTTCATGAAATTTTTATATGCATCTTTGATGAATGCTTTGACTGTAATTTGGTACAACCTCTACTGTGGAAATCATGTTTTAGTTATCTAATTATTTGCATATTTTCCTCTGTATCGGCTATTAGCAGGTACAAGACCTATGGATTACTTAGATCGCTATATTTTACACTTCATTAAAGTGTTTCTCTTATTTTTCTTCTTCTGTTACAGCGTGAGATTCCTCTCGAAATGATGCCTCACATTGTCTGACAACTCTATGTTTTTTCTTTCGCTTCATACATGGTTCCAAATTTTTAACTCAGTAACGGAAAATGAACTTCAATTTGTTAAACTACTAATTTGGCTCACGGGATTTTTTTCTCTCGTATAAATCAAAAAAATTGAATCAACAACCTCTTAAATATTTGTTCATTAAATGACTATCCATGTTGCAAGGCAACCTCTCATAGAAATCGGCCTCTCAGACCAAACCATCATCGCCTTAAACCTCTTTGACACGATCCTAAGGACTGCCATCACCCAAACAGAGCTCGAACGTTCATGGGCCGCTATCGAACGAGACATAACCACTCAAGAACAAGCGGAAGTTAGACACGGACAACTTAGAAATCAACTATAGTTTATCTTCCAACCGTAGCTTTCTTCCCTGAAGTTGTTTGCTCCTTCCCTTATCTTTTACCCTTTTCTGGATGCCTAGACTCTATACTTCCTAGCCTTAAGTACAGACTCTAGAACAACAGTACCTAGGGTAGACCTTAGATTATTAAAAGCATAAGGTCAATTCAACAACTCATAAATATATCATATATAGCTCATTAACAATTGGCTCACTAAGATTAAACATATCACAAAATGGGATTTGAACCAAGATGGGGAGGTTAAAACTACTCAAACTACACCCAATTGATAGTATTTAAATTATTTATATATCCTTATATTTTTGTATTATATACAAATAACATCTATTATGATTCATAATCAACCTTGACCTATAATGTTCTAATACTTAGTCTTTAGGTTTTCATATTATGTTTAACTTTCACATATTATAGAGTGAAGTTGTTGAATTTGTGGCTATGTGGATTGGGAACCAATGGATTTTGGGAGATGATATTGGGGAAGGCTAATATTAAATTCCTCAAATTACTCTTAAAAACTCCAAATGTTTTGTCCATTTTGATTCTCAAGAGAGGATTCGATAAGTTTCTAAGTATGGCATCTTCCTTGGCAGAATATTGAGTTCATTTGACACCTATCACAAATTATTAGGTGGATAAATCCCCTTAAACCATGTGTTTAAGCCTTGAAAGTATTATCATTTGAGTGATCAAAAATCCCAAATGAATTTGAAAGTGTGTCCCCTAAAGAAGTCTCACAAATTCTCTTGATCTCCCATTTGTCCAAGGATCCATGAAGAAGCAACACGAACAACTAAGCATGGTAATTTCTAAGAGGTATTGGTAGGGAAACTTTGCAAGATCTAAACCTAAGGTCTTGAACACCATCATCTTAAGGTTACCCATGAACATTTATAAAGAACCTACTCTAGTCAAAATTCTACTATTTTTTTACTGTGAAGTCATTATCTCAAATACCAGTGATGTGAAGGTTGATAACTACCACAAGAATAAGGTCTAAGATTAGTTTGTGTTTGGAGTTTTATAGTTCTCATTGGAGCATTCTCAAATAAGTTTACTTCATTGTTCAAATAGTTATGGGAGGGAAAGGGTGACTATTTTTATAAGAAGCAAAATATGCTTAGAGGTTACCACCTTATTTATTACCTATGTTGTAGGAGATAGATTTGTTTTGATAGAACTGTGTAGACATTATAGTCCACACCATTAGAGAATATAGTAAAATAAGACACAAATTATTCAAACACCATTTATCTTTGGTTGGATCTACATCACTAATAGTCGAAATTCCAATAGAACTATTGAGGAAAGGGATAGATTTGTATTGACAACTAAGGTGACTATGATCAAATATGAATCATATCTAATATTTCAAAGGTATTTTAAGATAACCAAAATTAATTCAAACTAGGACCTATAACTTACTTGAAGGAATAAAATATAAGGAACGTTGAAGACTATGTTCGAGTCTCAATAATACAAAAAGATCAATGTTGAAAATATGATGAAAAGTTTGCATAGTTTTTTTCTTTTAGATTCCCTAAATGTTACTTTGAGAGATGAAAGTTTGCATAGTCTTTTAGTTTACTCATATGTCCAATGGGCTATAGGAATGCTAGTCTCGATAATATTCATGATCAACTATCACTATCTTCCTTCTCCTTGGTTCACCTTTCTTCACTTTGATTTTCATTAGTTGTATGCAAGTCACTAACATCAAATGATTCTAATAGAAAGGTATATATTCGGGTAGGAAATCTATATAGATAATATGATCATTTTGTTTTTTCATTTTAAAAATGTGACCCATTACAACCATATCACCAATCTGGTATGTGTAATATCCATCTTAATATGGTCTCACCAACCTATTTTTTATTTTCATGCTTCACATCAAATAGTAGGAACAATCCCTTATTTGCCTCATGGTGCAATGACAATGAGTACATCGCATATAGGCACAATTTAAAATATTAATAATTATACATTTTTTTGTTTGAAATTTTGAACATTATGTTTTGGAGGCCATATAGGAACACAAATGGTTTTGTATTTTGTAGTCCAAAGACCATTTTTTTGGTTGTCAATGTGCGTCGAGGAAAGGATCTTAGTGAATCATTGACCCAACCAAGGCAAGACAAATAGTAATGCAAAATTTTGTTCGATACTTTGAGGACATGTGATAGAGAAAATCATAAGATATCCTAAAGATATAAAGCTACAAAAGGTGGAAAATCTAAGATTCAAAGACGATTTGAAAGTAATAAGTTAGGGTTTTATGTTTGTTACATATCAAAAATACATATTAGTATAACATGGCCCCATTCAACCTCACATACCTTCCCCAACAACATAAAAAAATTTATCATGATGTATTAAACCATGACCTATTCAACCTACATCTCTTGCAATGTTGGAATTGGATGTCGCCCCTTTGGATTAAGAGGAACATGTTTCCATTGTTTTATAAATCCATTGCTCTCACACCAATCAAGTGTGCATCCCTATTGGCCCCTTGATTTTAGGTAGAGACATGGTGGCACTAACCCCATGGATAGAAATATATGCATTACTCCACCTAAATCTAGAACAATTGACAAAGTAAAACAAGTCAAAGATCACAAGAGGCAGGAGTTGGACAATTTAGAGAAGATCCCCAATTTTGAGGAGTAAACTTGGAGAAGACCACGATACACTAAAGACCAAAGAAACATTTGACTAATAGATTTCCTATGTTGAAATAACAATAATAGAATTGCATAGCAGAACCTAGTGTCTAAGAACATAAGTATAATATGAAAAGGCTTCATCCTATAAAAGTGATAGAGAGAGAGAGAGAGCAAGAGGGGAAATGGATAATGCAAAGTATATATTGTGTAAAAAATTGTGATTCCTATGAGAAATAAATATATCTTGATGTTATTGTTTATGGTGAATATGAATGGAATGGTACCCCCATTCCAAAAATGGTGTATTTCATTGATTGTATATTTTTTTTTTTGTAAGTGAGTGTGAGTACATGTGTTACTAAAAAAAGTTATGATACAAAAAGGGGGACTCCCTGGTCTGCCAAAAAGGAAACTAGACCAGGGGTTCTTGAGTTGCGTTCTCTGAGATAGCAGAGGGGTATGGCTGGAC